>PVHP010035127.1:0-18664 GCA_004024765.1 Zapus hudsonius | reverse complement strand
GAATTAGAAACTTTATGAATTGGCCTTGTATTTATGCTTCCTTAACTTGCATGAAAGTGTGATTTGTTTAGTTTAATAAGGCCTTGATTGCAGGTATCAGCACACACACACTTTGAAACCAGGTTCCTTTTGGTAAAATGCAAGCTGTGTGAAATTCATGGAAAATGCAATTACGTTCTAATTTACTCAATGCCACTGGCTTTAATTAAAGTAGATCACGTTTCAATGAAGAAAATTCATGATCCTCTTTAACAAAGGAAGTTGAAAACACAAAAAGGAAATTTGCTCTTTTTCTTTGGAATACTAAACCGGAATATGGTTCATCTTGAGCAGCTTTCTGAGGAGGTAGGAGTCCACAGTTTGTAGTCTCAAGCAGTCCCTGCCTTACCCCCAACCTCCACACCTCTCCATCATCACCGTCTGGCCTCTCCTGCTTTGCTCTATCAGAAGTCCACACTGAGTGATGTGGTACTGGTTGGTGAGTAATTGCATGACACCCTACCAGAAGCTTGAAAGTAAACAGAACCAGGCTTGGTTTTACTCTAGCTTCGAAGATCCTCACATTTTGCCATATCAGTTAGGTGGATCGATTCTTTACTTGGGTCTTAAGGTATCAAGATGGTTGTTGCAGATGCTGCCACCTCAGTAAGGTCAACAATATGAAAGGAATGTCTTTTGTCAAGCATTGTCAGAAATCCCTTTCACGCATTCCCATTATCTCCCCCACATGGCTAATTATCTTAAGAAGAAATTCAGGAGGGTGTGGTGGGAGAGACAGATAACTGGCAGGTTCTCCCTGTGAAGAAGGTTGTCAGCAGAAGGAAGATGAAGTCACTATTGAATGGTAGCTGCCTGGACCAACACTTATATCTACCATAACTCTCAAAGCCTACCTTTGCCTGTGACAAGGTGGTCCTATAGGGCTGAAACAGTGAGTTCATTCATTGAACATATAGGTCATGATCATTGATCTTGTTGGCTTTGGGAATCTATTTTTCAGCTTGCTTTCATTAATGATAATATAAGAAGCTCATGCAAGGTAATTATATATATTTCTACCCATATTTCAGTAAAATTATATATTTTCTGAGTATTCAATGTGCAGTGACTCAGAAAATTATTAAAAGAATTAGATACAAGAAATCATCTATAACTACCATTTTTTATGCTACTCAGGGAGAAAGGATTAAAGTTTGTTGATGGGAAAACTATGTTGTCCATTCTTTAATGATATGTCCATTGGACCCTGTAAGACAATGAATTTAAAGCACAATAATCTATGCTAAACAAGGTTAAAATGGGGCAAATTCTGACTATGTTTTCATGGGCTATAAAGATATTAAAAAGCCGTGGCACTCAGTACAACATACTAGCCTTTGGATTGGCTGAAGTGCCCGCTACTCAAAATGGCCTCCTCACTCATTGTACTGATCACACAATGGTTAATTGCTTCAAGGCCCTGCATGGTTGAGGAAGAAACGTTTTTAATTTCACTCTCTTGAGCAGAACCAAACCTTCTCTGTGCTTCTTTCACAGCCTCTTTAATTTGCCTGATATGTTTTTCACTTCCTTTCACAGCTAAATTAGATAATTTCAGCCAATAGACCTTCATTTATTAAGAGAGTAACAACTTAGTGAAAATTCCCTTAGCTAAACCGTTATAAAGAATTTTCAATATAAATTATATGAGCACGTGAAGGTAATTCCATTGTTGTATTTTGTGTGTGTATGTGTGTATATGTATGTGTGTGTGTGTGTGTGTGTGTGTAGGTGTGTGGGGGGGGAGGGCAGGCATGTGAAGCTCAGGACAATCTCAGTGTTGGATCATGTCTTCCATATTGTTCAAGACAGGTTCTTCTGTCATTGTTCACTACTGTGTTCCCTAGGCTGGCTGAGTCACAAGCTTCCAGGGGATTCTCCTGTGTCTACCTCCTACCTTCCTATAAGCATACTAGGACTACAGATGTCACTTTGGCATCCAGCTTTATGTGGATTCCTGGGATCTGAACTTAGGTTGACACATGAATGTGCCAAGTGCTTTATGCACTGAGCCATCTCCTCAGCCCCACTGTTATATTTCTATTTTGAGCTTATTAACTTCTCGAGAGGGAGACATAATATGGCTGATACATTGTGAAAACCTTTGAGATACCCCATGATGAGCAGGGATCTAGAACAATAGAAGGCCAAGGAACTTTAGCCCTTATTGGGTTCTACTCTCTCTTGTGATCATTGATAACTTTGAGACTACAAGATAACTTTGTTTGAAAATTTTATATTATATGACTAGGTATGCCCTTTTAGCCAACCCTTCCTATTGCCTTTCCTACTTAACATAAGCTATTGTGATGGTGTTCACCTAATAAGTTTTTGCTCTTTAGGTAAATGAACTATTTACGGATTTGGGCTTTTTCCTTTCATTGACTTCTATGAAGTTATGGCAATGGTTTAAGAGTCATACTGGTTATGAATCGTGATGAGAGTAAGACAAAACAACTTCCCTCCAGTAGCCTACTATCTGATATGGACATGAACTTGGATTCTGCTATTGCATCCGGTTGTTCATAATTGATTAGTGGCATGTTTGGTTCAGAAAGGAGCACTGACATTTGCTTTAATTGCCTTGTAAGAGTTATGTCCCAGGTGCCACGATGATATGCATCTTGGATAAAACCAATAAATAAGTTGAGTATGCATTTTGAGTCAAATGCCAACTCTGGATTTTTTTCCACATGGTCCAACTTGACTAATGAAGACATCTAGTCTCTGGGGCATCTGAAGACCTAACAGGTATGGTTTGGATTTATTTTAGAAAATGCTGAGGAAAACCGTTTCACATTTCTCATTTAGTTTAAAAGTTTCATCTTACTTCAGAAGCTACCCTAAGGAAATGTACCTCTAAATGAAAGTAGCCAGTTCTTGAAAGCCAGGCTCTTGAATGGCCCTCGAAAATCTTGGATTAGAATGGCAACCCAGCCGCTTGCTTGTCATATCACTTTGAACAAGACACATTATCTTCCCTGTCTCTATGTATTAATATGTATATGGAACAATCCTCATTGCTTTTCACCTTTTTCCTCATAGTTTTTTGAAGAGACATCATGTGAAATTTTGTAAAAAATGATATAATACTGCATCAAGCAAGAGTATTATTATTAATTTCTAGTATAACCATGAAGCAAGTAAAAATAATTATATTGGGAAAGTTAGCCCTGGTGTTATACTTAGAACTCATTCAGCACATTCAAAAGTTCTTAGAAAATGTATTATAACCGACTCATGTTTAATATGAAGAAGCCAGTGCTGGGGGGGGGGGGGGTCTAGTGACTTCCCAGAGTCCAAGGGGAAGTAGAAAACCGAACATCAGATCTTCACCTGTTCATAGTGTGCTTCCTCCTGGCCAACAAGGTTCACATATTAGCAACAACTTACACAGAGGCTGAACAGTCTAATTGTAGCGTGAATATTTCACTGTGAGCATCAACCTATAGACAGTTACTGAATGTATTTATTATATGCACATCATGGTCCAATGTGAAGTAAAAAGGCTCACTTACTGTCCAGAGGAGAATTAGGCAGATCAGACAATGCCCTAGCAAAGAAGTGAAATTCATAGCAAAAAAAAAAAAAAAAAAAACAACTAATATTCTGTGGGGTAAAGGGGGGCAAGTGGTTCCTACAAGAACAGGAAGGAGTTCCAGCACAGAGTTTCTTGGTCTTAGCCACAAGTCTAGAACCTTCCACAGATGACTTAGAGTGATTAGAATCACCCTGGACATTTGATACACTCACGCATGTCCAGATTTCTTTGCTGCAAGGAATTCGTTGATTCTGGCATGGAGTTGAAGATATCTGTCTCTCTTTTCCTCCAACAAGGTTTCAAAGTGATTCCCACCTTCAGGCAAATTGAAGAAACCCTAATTTAAATGTTTTTTTTTTCTCTCTCTCTAAAAGAGGGTTAAAGTAGAAAGCATTTGTTCCAAAGCTATTTCTAGAGTTGATCGTTGTACATGTTACCTTTCCACAGAAACCTTATGTCATGGTTTGATCCAGGTGTCCCCCACAAACAAATGAATGTGTTCTGATAGATCGATCCTCAGCTGATGGGAATTAGAACCTCATTAGAGCTGTGTTGTTGGGGTGGGCTTATGGGGGTTATAAGCCAGCTTCCCCTTGTCAGTGTTTGGCACACCTTCCTGCCACTGTTTGCAGTGCTGTGGCAGAGGTGATGTCCAGCCCTCTGCTCATGCCATCGTTTTCCCTGCCAGAATGGAGTCTCCCCTCAAGTCCATAAGCCAATAAACCCATTCATCCACAAGCCACTTTTGCTTGGGTTCTTTCTGTGCAGCAACTAAGAAGCTGACTGCACCACCTTACATGCATGGGAGGCTGGGGATACAAGACATCATCAAAAAAATGTCTGTTTGTTGACTAATTAAATTATAGCTATACAATTATAATCACATACCTTAATAGTCATATTCATAGATGACTGTACAAAAATACGTGTGCCTGCTCTTGTAAAGTCTGTGACTTTGGGTGACTTGCAATAGAATTCAATAATGAAGACTCACCCACAGGGAGTGGTTGACTGAGGTTAGGACATTTCCATTAATTTCCAGGTAGACTCTAGAGTTGCTCTTCATTGGCCCCTAGCCTTTCCCATCATGCAGGAAGGCAGCTCTTCACTGTGCCTATGAAAACAGCGCCTTCCAATGGAATGGACTCTATATATATCTCTGAGTGTGGTGAGGTGTGTGTCTCTCCCCCATCTTCCTTCAGGGGACATGTTCTGCATACTCATCTGGTATTCAGACAACCTTCTCACCCCAAAAGAACAAAGAACCTTAAACCCTAATGCTCAGTAATGTCAGCTTTTTCTGTGGCTATAATTTTATTCCAGTTCTATAGGAGGGAACCTGAAACTGGGCTTCATCAGGCATTGCTTTCTCTTCGTTCTTTGGTTTGCACCCTAAGGAGAACTAGGTTGTCTCTGTAGGCTTTCTGAGAGAAAACAGTGGAAACACAGAGAAGAAAGACTTTTACAAGCTCAGACTAGCATGAGCCACAGAAGTAATGAAAAGTAAAGAGCTAGAGGTGGGAGGGAGGGGAGGACTCAAGGCTCATGGACTGACCCTTGAGTAAAGGGAGGGGCTTATGAACCGACCCTTGAGTAAGTGGAGGGGCTTATGAACTGACCCTTGAGTAAGGGGAGGGGCTCATGAACTGACCCTTGAGTAAGGGGAGGGCTTATGAATTGACCCTTGAGTAAGGGGAGGGGCTTATGAACTGACCCTTGAGTAAGGGGAGGGGCTCATGAACTGACCCTTGAGTAAGGGGAGGGGTGCATTAACTGACCCTTGAATAACAGGAGTGGCAGGCACATGAACTGCTGTAATTGTAGAAAGAACTCTAAGAAGAAACATTTGAAAGAAGGTAAATGACATTAATAATCCATGATATCCTATAGGAATTTTCTGGAAGCTGGCATAGACAAAGCTCACTAAAAAGCACCTCTTGAGTGTCTGACAATGCTAGTGAGCAAGGGTTTCTCTTGCCTGACTCTCATTCTTGCTCAGTACACACTGGCCTTGTCCTGGTTGCCTTCCTATTTTTATGACAAAAGTGCTCAAAATAGGCCTTGAAAAGAGCTTTGAAGACAGACAGTGAAAAAGAAAACATGGAAGGAAAAACTAGATTTCCCAAGGTTGTTCTTTCATTAGACTTTTTTCCAGGTCCAACAGCCAGAAGGAACAAGATGGTAGACAGATCATCGTGCTAGTTAATTAAAGTAATCATATGGGCTGGGGCGATGGCTCAGTTGGTGAAGTGTTGGTTTTGCAGGCATGAGACCCAGAAAGCATATAAAGGGGCTTGAAGAGAGTGCCAGGTACTTGCATACCCAACAACAAATGGGCAGAGGCAGGCTGATCCTTGGAACTCACTGGCCAGCCAATTGAGCTTATGTGGCCAATTTGGGGCCAGTGAGACATTTTCTCCATTAAAAAAAAAAGAAAAGAAAAAAGTGGATGGTGCCTGAGAAGCAAGACACCCAAGGTTGTTCTCATGTTGCCACATGTGCACATACCTGTGTACCTATACAGATGTGCACAGACACACACACACACACACACACACACACACACACACACACAGGCAACAAAAGAAGGAAATTGAGGCTTCTTCCTGTGTCTGTCTTCTCATGGGCACAGGCTTTCTGTATTCAAATGCTTTTGCTTCCTTCTCTTAAGCCTTGGGCATCCCTATTTCTGAGAATACTCCTTGTGCACCCTGGGCATGAGCTCTGTCCTCCTTGTTTCTCTGGAGTTCTATCTGTAATCTAATAAAACCTGTAACTGTGTGTGTGTGTGTGTGAGAGAGAGAGAGAGAGAGAGAGAGAGAGAGAGAGAGAACAGGGCTGGAGAGATTGCTTAGCCATTAAAGTGAAGCTGCAGAGTCTTACAACCTGAGTTTGTGTCCCCAGTACCCATGTAAAGCCAGATGCACAAGGTGACATGCATCTTGTGTTTGCAGTGACAACTAGAAGCCCTGGCAAGCTCATCTCTCTGTCAACCTCTCTTTTATCTCTCTCTCTCTACTTGCAAGTAATTAATTAGTTAATTAATTAATTAATTAAAAAGAGAGAAAGAGGGAAAGAATGAATTACCACTGGGAAAAACAGACAGGGTACTAGATCTTGTTAGGCCAAGAAGCTGAAGTGAGAAGTCCAGTGAAGCATAGGTGGAGATCAGGTTTGCTATAGTCATTGATATTTGAGCCCTGGCCACATGCCCAGCCCAAACCAGTGATGACTCTGCTCTCTCTATACTCTGAGATGGGTGGATTTGAGATAAGCTGAAGGGAAACGATGTAACCTTGATGTTTGAACATCCACCTCCATCCTTTTCAGTTCTGGCTTAGAACAAGTTTCACGAGGAGAAAAGCTCTTGCCTTAGCACAATATGCCAGTGAGAGAGGGGATGGTAGGATGGCTTCTTCCTGTTGTGATTCTGTGTCCCTGATCAATGTCATAGCCTGTGTCCACATTTCTGAAGCTGTCCAGAACATGCCATCCCAAGTACCATTTATGGATTGTAATCATACCCTACGCAATGGGATGGGTGCCCATACACCATGTTCCTTTGAATTCTCACCAAAATCAAAAGGTTATTTTTGTTCCCATATTACCAGTGAAGACATGGATTATCTGAGGCAGTAAGAGAATTTTCCAAAGGCAGGCATCAAGAATGAGGATATCTGGGGTATACAACTAAAATGTGACTTGCTATTATATATAGCATATTCTCTATTCTAAAATACCTTCCCATTCTCCTTATGTTGCATGCTACATATGTTCCTGTTCAAATAAAAGAGATAATTTTGGTGACCATGATGTTTGCTTCTCTACTCAAAGTTCATGAGGAACAAATCCTGTTGAGTCTAAGTGGCCAAGTCAGATGTCAGCCATTGAAAATATATCCCTATAGGTACAATCATGTCAAGAATGATCATTGGTTTGGCTGAGTTCTTCCTCTTATTTCTCTGAGTAAATCTTCAATGTTGAGGGTCTTCAAACCTCAGGCATCAGCAAAACAGGATTAAGAACATGTCAAGGTCAATGGCAGGTTTATGCAAAAGGCTGGACTGAAGAAGGGGCAGGCTCAGAAAGCAAATGAAAGCACAAATCCATGAGCGATGGCCACAGCAGAGGTGAGAAGAGTTAGTTTGGCCTGTTCATATCACAATCAGTCCTGATTTGCAAGCTCAGAGGGGAACACCAGTACTTGTTCAGACACTTCACAGAATGGCGAATGGCATTTGGGAAAACAAAACAAACAAAAAAAAACACCAAAAAACAAAACAAACAAGAAAAATCAGAGAGCCAGATTAGATGAGAACAAAATCTCTCATTTATTTTTTCTGAAATGATTGAAGTATAGCAGATGTGGAACATTGACATTTTAGAGTTTAGATCTGGTCTCATTTGGCCCAAATGACATTTTCCACCAGAGACACAGAAGAGTCAAGAATGAAATGAGTGACTGACTGGGTGTCCTGTCATTCAGTGCGACGGGTCTGGGCTAAGTCATGTTTTCAGTGTTCTGCTAGACCCTCTGGACCACAGTACCTTCTCCACACAGAACCTGAGAAACACGGGTACTCTCCCTGGCCTAGTACCCACAAAGCTGACCTTGACCTGGACTGTCTCTGATGCAAGGATATAAATGAGACAGTACATAGCTCTTCAGTCAGGTTCGATTCTGCCACCCACTGGGATAATAGTAGCTTATGGAACTGAATAGTCATTCTATTTCCCTCTCTGCCGTATTGAGGATGGAGCAGGTGCCGTTCTCTTTCCCTGTACCGTCCTGGCTGGTGTTGGAATCTTCTCATCACAGCCCTTCAGGAAGCCAACTTCCATCACCTGGAGTTGGCAGAGAAGATAAATCCCATTTACCATTCCTGTTCACGCTGCCTGGTGCTGAAATTGGAGATGTTTTCTGGTTTTCTTGAGACTGGCTCTTAATAGTGTGTGAAGCAAATATTTATAAATGGCAAAATAATATCCATACAAGCTGGTAACACCCCCGCAGGATAGAAATCCAACATGGAAGGAATGATTCATGAGCAAAATGGGGTCACCAAACTATTTGCCTAGGTTTCTAGAGAACAAAGGATGGAAAGGACTCAGTCCCATACTTGTTCTCAGTAAATCACATGCCTCCGATCTTCCCTTGTCAGAAGCAGAGATCTTCCCATCTACCAACTTAGACTTCTGCCTGGGGAGAGTTGTGCAGATTCCACTGAAGACTATGAAATTCACTCAAGTTCAAATCTAAATGCTAGTCCCTATTCAAATGATGAGATCTGCATCCTGTGAATATCTGATGGTAGAGACAGTGTTAGATGTGATACTATTGACTTCCTCCTGGCCTTCTCGATGCTTCCTAAGTCTATGCCCTAAACACAGGAGAACGAGCCTCCTGGAGGTGAATTACCCTTTCGGTGACTCCTCTCTTCCCTTGCTCTCCCCTCTTTTTTTGTCTCCACCCTCTCCCCTCCTTTCCTCTCCCCCTCTATCTTTCTCTAACCCCCTGTGTTTCTTCTCTTCTCCAGTTCTCGACTTCTTCTTTTTTCTCCTTTTTCTTCTCACCTTCCCTTATCTTGAAAGCTGTCTCCCTTTCACAATTTTCCTCAGTACTTGGTCATATCAGAATGCCAATGTTCAAGATGGTCTTTCAAGCAGGCTTATGTAAACATAGAGCGAGGCATAAAGAAGGAATGGAATGGAATGGGCAATCAGGCAAGCTTCAGAAGCTACAGGGAGAAGGAGGAGGAATAAGTGTTGGGGTCTGTACTTCCTTCATGTCTCCTTTAAACCTGGCTCTCAGTTACAAGTGTGGATTACTGCTATCCAATATCAGTGCTGTTCTGCAAGGTCTTTGTGATAAAAGTAGAAAGCATTTTCCTTTTAGAGTAAACTAACATCAGCACTAGGCTTCATTCCGTGTCTCAACTTAGTTCTGTCTCTATTCTTTCTTATTCTTTTTTTTTTCTTTTTCATCTTCATAGGGACCTGAAGATCTCAAAATGTAAACGTTAGCTAAGTCCCTTTCCTCACTGCCACAGAAAATACTAGACTCCTGGCATGCCTTATGGGAAGAGCAAGATACTATGGCTACGGAGGCTGCCATGCAAGCACCTAATTCTATAGACTGACAAGTAGTTGAGAGATGATTAGCATCCCTCAGCAGCCAGCCAGCATGACAGGCATTGCAATCTGTGAATCCAGATACGCAGCCAAATCTGGGTCCTGGATAAGCCCCTGGCCATGGATAATTTGGAAGAGATTCTTCACAGAATGTTTAGATGGATACAGGACCCTCCCCCCTCAAACCCTTGCCCTCTTTTTCTTACCCCTGAGGAGTCAGAATAGATAATAAAGCAGAGATATATAGCTGCAAATTATTGGTAGAGATGATTATCTTGCTAGGATATTTTTAAAAGGCAATTGCACTTCAGGGAGTCAGAATCTAAACTTTTTATGCCAAGTGTGTCATTTTGACCATTTACTGAAATTCAACTTTCTGGAACTTTGGGCTATCAATTAGTGTAGGATTTTCAGGGGCCATTAGCCTAAGAGAGGGACACTTTTCCTGGGAGTAGAGGGGACAGCTATTCTTGGCTGAGTATGATCTCTGTGGGAAACTTCTTCATGGTTACAAATCTCTGGAGCGATTTCCTAAAATCTCAATTATATTCAGTGATATGTTTTTGCAAACTTTTGGAATCAGGAATCGATTGCAGTGGTTCCCTCTGCTCAGTGGTTTGGATAAAACATACTGATGCATAGCCAGATTCTTCTCTGGGGCAATGATCATGAAGGTCATTTTTTTTTAAGAAAGAAGAAATTTTGGAAGCTAAAGGAAAGAACAATGAAATTAATCCTCAAGGTATCAGTCACTGGCAGACATAGTTGGACCCGAAATGCATTTGACAATGTGATGGGCAGAGCCATTCAGGCTGTGAAAACAGAAGCCTGGAGCTCTATTGTTGGAAAGGGATTTGACTGCAATTACTCTTAATGTCTGTATGCTCATCTGAGTGGCCGGTGTTTAGAGGATTCTCACTGCATTACAGGGAAAGGCATTCAGTCCTGAGAGTCTGCTAGGTCCAGGCTGAATGGACATCAACTCAGCTTCTGTTAGCTTGGTCTTGTCTCTTTCCTCTCTCTGGACCCCAGTTTCTAAAAGAATAAAGTCCAATAATAACATCTGCCCCTTGGCCACCCAGGGATGTTTTGAAAGCAGTGTAAATTAAGAGATGAAATGATGGGATGAATGTAAAGTTCTAGGCATGATTTGTGCCAACTTGTAGCCAATTGAGAACCCCAGGAATGTTACAGAAAATGATGCCAGGAAAACTCACAAGGATCAGAAGTTCAAGTAATAGGACTGATGTGCCAAGTACAAAGAGTTTCCTTTTCTTGATTGTTTCTCTCTGCTCAGGCAGCCTCGAGGCTGTGTCTTTTGCTGTGTTTTGTTTTGCTCTGTTTAATCTATGTGATTGTAAAGGAGAGTTCTAAAACTGTGTGTAGATTAGTTATAGACACAGAAACTAGGCTTGGAAGTCTTCACCAGGCCACTTCCAAGCTGAGAAGGAGATCTCCTCAAAGGCTCAATGGGTATTCCTTTACCATTATGCTTTTATCCTGGGAATTTTCTGCAAATGGAAACAGATGTGCCAACTTCCTCCTCAAAACAATCCATGAAAGGAGATGGCTACCACAGAGTAAACCTTCAACGTGCAATCCACACATCAATGAAAAAGTGATGATTATTTTAGATGATACCAGTTCATGTCAAGATGCAATTTCAAGATAGAATTAAATGTTTAAGATATTTAGGGAGATATGTTTCTACATGATAATGATGACAAACAGATGAAATTTGGGAAAGCAACAGACCCTGATGTAAGTCTTATGTCTGGATGAGCAAAAAGGAGAATTATGCCCCAAGACCCTTGAGTTGTAATACAGTTCTATTTGTTATTACTTTATGTCTGTTTCAAGTAACAAATCTTGGCAACCTAAGATACCCAGCAATTCCCTAGCCTACAAAGAAAGAGTCAAGATCAGAACCCCAATGTGAATAACATCTTGTCAGTTGGAGAGATAAAATTAGTAGAAGGCTTATCATTTTTAGGACTAAGTAGAGAACACTTGGAAGAATAGTGTTATTATGGTCTTTATTTTATGTGTGTGCAACATTTTCTCCAGAAAAAAAAATGTTTATACTAAAAGGAATCATGAGAAATTCTGTATCCTTCTGTACTATCAACAGATTATTAGATATCAGGACAATTTTCAGAAATATAAATTCAGGGCTCTGATACAAATATGAAGATGGATTTATAGTGTTATGGATTGAATTGTCTCTCCATTCATAAAAAGACACGTTGAACCCCTTGTTTCTTATTTCTTTCTTTGTAAATCAGATCTTGTAGATGTTAAAACATTAAAGTATTTCCCATTGAATCAAGTGAGGATGAAATCTGATGAGTCCAATTTCAATATGACTGATGATCTCATAAAAACAGAATTCTGGTGGCATTGTTTGACCCACGTGTCCCCCACAAACAAATGAATGTATTCTCAGTGATCCATCCTCAACTGATGGCAGTTTGGAAATTAAAACCTCTCTAATCTGTGTTGTTGGGGTGGGCTAGTGGGGTTATAGGCCAGCTTCCCCTTGCTAGTGTTTGGCACATCTTCCTGCCATTATTTGTAGTGCTGTGGCGGAGGTGATGTCCACCCCTCTGCTCATGCCATCGTTTCTCTGCCAGGATTTAGTCTCCCCTCGAGTCCATAAGCCTAATCAACCCATTCCTCCACAAACCACTTTTGTTTAGGTTCTTTCTTGCTCAGCAACTATAAAGCTGACCACTACGTCTGGATACAGACATACAAGAGGAATGCTACATGCAAACACAGATGTACAGACCGAGAGAAAACACAGCAATATGACTTCATATGGAAGACTGGGAATGTACTTTCCAAGCTAATAATCATCTGAGGATACCAGAACTGGTAGAGGCAAAGAAGGGTCTTTCCTGAGAAGGTCCTTAGAGAACACCTTATCAGGCCCCTGGCCCCCAGAACTACAAGAGAATAAGGCTCTGCTATGAAAGCTGCCTCTTTGGGGTTCATTGGTACTATAGCCTTTGATAATTATTGAGCATGGTAAAGATCCCATTTAGGTAATTAATGAAGAAACTGGACTGGATGTTACAATCTATAAGTAATGCCAGAAAGCACAAATCAAGAGTGATAAAAAAAAAAAGTTGAATGTACAATGAAAGGAAAACTGGTTTCTTCCTCTGTAGGGCTGGGAAATCAGTTGACCTCTGCTGGACAGACCATCTTTTCCATGTATCTAGACCAAAATTTTTGCATAGCTCTCAATTCATCCATCATATGTAGAGTTGCAAAATGAATCCTATTGTGTGTGATAACCTTGAAGGGTGTCATCCAGACTTCTAAGGCCATGGATAATTTTCCATTGGCCAACAAAATTCTTCATTTTATAACCAACCCAAACAATTTTAAAATCTGGAATTCAAATTTCCTCTTAAAAAGGAGAAATGAAAAGTTAATAAAATAAAAAATTACATTTAAGACATATTATATTTATGGAATGCATGATATATGATTAAGCTTATAAGCTCAATAACCCCTGTCTCCTCTTCTTTGTTAAATAAGAATAATACAAATAATGCCTGCCCATTAGGTCATGGTGAGGGTTAAATGAAATAATTGTGCAATGTTCTTATGATGACAGGCTCAGAGTGTTCAATAAATAACTGCTAGTCCTGCTGTTATTACTTCAAGGAACATTGGGAGAAGTAACTGAAAGAATGAAAGGAGCTTTGCACATTATTACATTATGTGGCCATGGCTTGACCCCATCATTGTATTTCTGAGTCTAGAGCAGGACTTGTTTTAAGATGAGAGGAAGATGGTGTTGGGGAGATGGCTTCGAGGTTCAAGGTGCTTACTTGCAAAGTCTGACAGTTTTTTTTTTTTTTATTCCTCAGACATCCAAAACTTAAAGCAGCAAGTGACCCTGGCATGCCCACACACATGTGCTAATGAATGTTTTTTTAAAGATGAAGATAAAGAGGTTTTATGCTCAGGCAGTGTCTACAGGAGGCAGGAGTCCCAAGAGTGTAGAGAAATGGAAGGATGAGAAGAGGGGTGTGGAGGGAGGAGGCTGGGGTGAGGGAGATGGATCAAAGGTGAGCGATGGTTGCCTTACTCTTCCACTAGGAGCTAACTCTCCTGCAGACCTCAGCTTGGTACACTGACTGCCCTGATAGACGTGACCCCACTAATGACCCAGCTTTTAAACCATTTTAAGGCTTTTGCAGAAAGCCCCTCAATCAACTCCAACTCCAACCTTTCCACCCCAAGGACTCACATCTGAAGGCAGGCAGAGGAGGATGGGGTATCTGTTGAATGAACAGGACAAATTGGACAAAGGTTGCCTCATTATTAGACCAGCCCATTTAGGATGTCAGCCTGCTCTCTTCATTATCTCAGTCAAAAGAGCAGTTCTGTCAAAAAAAAAAAAAAAAGCAACCATTACTGATTTTGCGTTTCCAGTTGGGCTTTGAAGACATGTTTATGTCATTTTCTCTGGGCCTGAAATTGTTCCTCGGATTTCCTCCCTGAAGGAGTTTACAGACATTGTACAAAGAAATTAATTAAGTAGATTTTCCATTTGCACAGTTTTAATGAATAAATGATGTTCCTATTTGTTTATCTGCTTTCTAATTATAACACAATTCAAAACATCTTGGTTTCTTGCATTCCGACAATGTTATTGCCGGAGTGTTATTGCTATTCTCACAGTGCAGGTAATATTATTTTTTTAGATAGATGCCAGGTGCAGTATTCCATATTTATTAAAGTGTGATCTGCATATTTTTTCTCTTTTCCTGTATCACTTATCTGTACAAGTGTAGGTAGTTAAATATAATGTTGAGCTTTAAAAAGCCTGGAAAGGTTTCGGAGACAGCTTGAAGATTTATGGTCTGCCTCAGGGATCCGGCCTGGAGGAATTCATGGCCTACAGGGAGAAGTCTGGGCCCAGAAACTCAGCTGGCAGGACCACACCTCACAATTTCCAGTGGCCAAGAGGTTAAATCTCTAGCAAGGAAGATGGAGAAATGGAGACAAACTTCAGAAGCTCAAAGACTTCATGGGGAACAGCAGAGAGATTTTAAAAAGGACATATGGACCAAAGACTGAGTGACTTCTTCCTCTAAGAGTTTGTACAGTGGATGACCCAAAAGTCACTGTCATAGCTGGAGTTCAGAGGTCTGCAGAGGGTCTGTGCTCTGACCAACATATGGGGGAGAAAGAAGAGGTCTCTCTTCTCATTCTCTCAGTGTGACAGGAGAGTTGTCTACCTTGACCTCAGGTTGGCATTTGAGAACCATCCAGTTTGATGACTGATTGCTGACCTCATGTTGTAGATCCTTCATAGGAACAGGTGCAGGAAAGACATTCCTGTCTTCTAAGGATTTACAGTCTAGACTCTGGAAGCTTGGTTGGACTCCTCTGGCCTTAAACAGACACAGTCCCTGGGGGAGGTGACTTCTTCAGTCATGTTCTGTGAACACTGCTCAGTCTTGAAAACACATCCTTCTCTCTTTACCCTTGACCACGAGTCCAGAGATGGGAGGATGGTGGGAGAGGAGATACTGACTCCATTTTCAAAGCCATTACCAGGCATTGTGGTAGGTAGGAAGGAGGACTCTGTGGGAGTGCGGTCCAGAATTTGAATTAGAAAATATCCCTTTTCATTGTTGTAGGATTCTGGCCAGGTGTCACAGCCTCCCGGGAGTGGGCATCCTACCATGTGTGATGGAGAGTCATTTCGTGGTCCTTCCTAGGGCAGCTCTGCCAGGTGGATGAACTAGTTGGCATGAAGTCAGCCATTACACAATGCCTGAAACTTCATAAATGGCAGCTCTTGGTACAGAAACTTAGTACAGAAGTTACCTACTCTGTGCCTTGGGTTAAATTGCTTGACTGCTTTTACTCAAAGTCTCATTTGTAAAATGAGGGTTTGAACTTGAGGGCTTCTAAGTATATCAGTGATGCTGTAACAAAATATCCAGAACTGGTTAAATTATAAAGGACAGAAGTGTATTTGCCGAAATGTTGAGAAGTCTGTCATCAAGGCAACAATAGGTCAAGGTATCCATTCTATCTGGGCCTCTTTCGAAATGGTGCCTTGCTTCTGCATTTTTAGGAGGGAAGGAAAGCTGCGTCCTCACATGGCCTAAGAGACAGGAGATCTAAAAGGAGAAGTCTTTTTATAAGGGTACCTAGTCCCATTGTTAATATAAGCCTTGTGATCATTCATTGGCTAAACACCCACATTGTAATACTATTACATTAAGGATTAAGCTGCATCGTGAACAGTACAGGGAAAAATGTGATCCACGGGAAGGTCCTCCTGCAGGAAGATCCTATGAATCATTAGTTGCATATTTCATCCATCGCCAAAGCTGAATTTGTTGGCTTTCTCTTAGGAACAGTCAGTGTCCCCTGCTGTGAAGTCTGACTTCTTCCCATTCCCCAAGTCTGAGCTCTGTGTGATTTTTTTTCCTGTTCCCAGGTCCTCATTTATCTTCACAATGACATTTCTGCTTTTTGACTTCTGATCCTGTGTTTGTGTTACTGTGGATATTTTCATTCTTTTTAGTAATTTTTCTGGTTCCTTTCTTGGATAACTTTTTTTTAATCTCTATTGCTGAGACTCTTGTAAAAGGTAGGGTGGATGATGATCTCTGATCTTTTCTTATTTTCCCTCACTCTGTCCATTAAAGCCATTAGTCATTGTGATGGATAGGTTTTGTTGTCAACTTTACCTTTGTAATTATCTTGGGTGGGTCTCTGAGGATGTTTTCAGGAAGGCAGCCTCTCAGCAAGGGGCAGGATCTAAAGAAGCTCAAAGAAGCTAGAAGTAAACATCCTTTCTTGTGTGGGAAGTGCAGGGAGGTAATTCCAGAGACTCAGGAAGCCATTAAGTCTGGGGAAGGGATGTAATACCCCACCCTAAGGCTATATAAAGGGGAAGAAATTCTCTCCTTGGCCCTCCTGCCTGTTCCCTGTTCTGTGTGTGTGGTGTAGGTGATGGGTTTCTCTCTCTGCTCAAACCTGTGAAAGAGGGCCAGCCTCTTTCACTGTTATGGAACTTCCCCTCAATCTGTAGTTTCAATAAATATTTTCCTCCCCCAAATTGTGCCTGGTTTGAAGATTCATCCCAGCAGCGTGTGGCTGACTACTACAACAGCCATACATCATGTCTAATGGTGAAGCCAATATTTACATGGCAATAAAGTTGAGTCTAATTGGCCTCTTGCTTCTGCTCGACCTCGTCACTGAATACCAGTCAGATAGGCCCATGGCTTATGTGTTTGAAATGGTGATACACTGCTTCTGCTGCCTCTTCCCTGCTTTGCTCCTTCTCCTGTGTTTGCTGAACTTGCTTTTAAAAAATATTTTATTTATTTGCAAGCAAAGAAACATATATGAAGAAAGAGAGAGAGAAGGAGAGTATGGGTACACCAGGGCCTCTAGCCACTGCAAATGAACTCCAGATGAATATACCACTTTGTGCATCTGGCTTACATGGGTCCTGGGGAATTGAACCTGGGCCCTTAGGCACTGGAGGTAAGTACCTTAACCACTGAGCCATCTCTCCAGCCCCTGCACTTGCTTCTTATGTTAGCCTGTCTTCAATCCTGGAGGCCATCAATGTGGACTCCAAACATAATGAGCATGAAGGGCCTGGTGCCCAGGGCCTGTGCAGGCTGCTGGGGTTTGAGAGAAGAAAAGGGATAATCCTGTTTTGAGAAGTTTACAGTTTACTAAACAAGTTGCACACAATTTGATCTGTTATCTGATCATGCATACGCACATGGTATTCTGGGAAACCTATTGTAGTCTGAAAGTGTAAAGGAGAGCTTTTTCACTCTGTGCTGAGTCTGACAGGTTGGGGATCAGGGCTGTGAAAAACAAAGTCATAGGTGATTGAATTATGACTTGGTATAAACATGAGGCCATCCTTTGGATCCTAAGTGTCCCAGGAACACACATCCTGAAGGTTTGATCTCCAGCTGATGGCATGGTTGGGAGGCTGAAACTTCAGAAGGTAAAGCCCAGTTAGAGGAAGTTGATCACTGGAGGTCTTAGAGGGGGACACTGAAACCTTGTTACTCCCCCCCACACACACACACTCTTTTGGCTTCTATGTTCTTCCTCTCCCCACTGAGACCCTCCAGACCAGCAGGCAAGGGAAAGTGTCTTGAGCAAATGGGGCCCACCTTAAGGTCTCATTGTTTTGTGTTAGTTGAGCAGAGAGCAGTGATGATACTTGTTCGCAGTGGGCTGGAGTTAGGAGCTGAGTCTCACTCATACTCTTCTACAGAAGAATCGACAGGGTGAATTGTGGAACTCTGTGTCTTGGGTTTTTCTCAGTGTTCTAGCCATTCAGAAAATGAGGCATTTTTATTAGAGTTCTATTTATTTTCTGTCACTCAGTCATATCAATAGTGGGACAGAGGACCACAGCATATTATGAATGATGTGTTCTGGCCTAATGCCCCATAACATCTTGCTGAAGAACCACTTCCCGCTCCATCATGACATGGGGGATTAGCTGTTACAGCTCCAGTGACACTGGTGACATATGGGCTTTTTCAACGCTTTCGTGTCAGAGAGATCACATACAGACAATCCAAGAAAGCAAACAAAATTCAAGTCCAGCCTGGGGAGATGTTTCAGTGGCTAAAGAGCTTGCCATGCATGTGTGAGTCCCTGAAATTGGATCCCCAGAGCCACGTTAGAATCAAGTTACAGGAAGCATCTGTAATCCCAGCGCACCTACAGCGAGATGGAGAACCTACCAGAAGCTCATGGACCAACTAGCCTGGTGCACATGGCAGAAAGCAATGAGACCTTGGTTCAAAGACAGTCCCATACAGGAAGTTGTCCTGTGACCTCCACATTCCATTGCTCAAATGCACCCATATCCACACACATAAATAAATAGCTATATGGAGATCCACATAGACCATGGAAGCATCA
>PVHP010035126.1:0-18547 GCA_004024765.1 Zapus hudsonius | reverse complement strand
GCCCGCTCCACCCCGGCGCTCCCAGGGCCGGGGCTGCGCCCGCACTGGGCATGCCCGCCGCACGGGGCCGCTGGGAAGGCGGGCGGGAGGGCGGGCGGGCGGGCACCCCGCCGGGCTCAGGGGGCGGGGCCAGGCGCTGGGGGCGGGGCCAGAGGCCGGCGGGGCCGGGGAGCCTGGGAAATGTAGTCTTCCGGGCTCGTCCCAGCCGCGTGGCTCCCAGCCGGCCGAGCCTTCTTCCTCCCCATAGCCCTGGTCCTTGACTCCCCTGTTTACCTCCGTGGCAGTGCTGGACTTTCTAAAATCCTCTGAATCTTAGTAACAGGAGACCAATTAGTTTGTTTGGAGATTGGATTTCTGTAACTAAAGACTACAAACCCAGCATGGAATCGCTCGCCTGTAATCTCAGCATTCCGGAAGCCAAGGCAAGAGGATTCCTGAGAGTTCGAGCCTAGCCTGAGCTACATAGCAAGATCCTGGTTAAAAATAAATAAATAAAAGCACATAAGCCGGGTATGTAGTTTGAGATCCTGAGTTTGATTACCCTGTACCACATACTACACAGGACATAGTGGCCCATGCCTATAATTCCCAGAATTCGGGAGATGGAGACAGGAAAATCATAAATTTAAGTACCGAGACACTATCTCAAGAACAATCAAAGAAATAGTGCACTAAACCATTCTGGGTTTACATCAGAGTGATTGAGAATCTGATAAACCGCCATCCAATTTAGCTGTCCTAAGTGTGGATTCCAGTAATGACAGGATGGATGGCTATCCTCAATCTCTATCTCCACCAGTCCCATTGTACCCCAGGGATGGCAATGTCTTAGCATGAAACTATAGGAAAGGCAAAAATTTACTGCCATTTTAGGGTTTCTGCCCCAGCTTAAAAATTAAACAAGCATACCATCATCAAAAGAAAAAAGCATAAAAGTTTATTTAAAGAGGTGTATTTTAAAAAATATTTTATTTATTTAAGAGAGAGAAAGAATGGGCACACCAAGGCCTCCAGCCATTGAAAAAAAAAACTAGATGCATATGCCACCTTGTACATCTAGCTCTACACATATGCCACCTTGTACATCTAGCTCTACATGAGTACTAGGGGATTGAACTCAGGTCCTTTTGCTTTGTAGGCAAAGGCCTTTACCACTGAGCCATATCTCTAGCCCCCTGAAGAGGCATTTTTCTATTGCTTGTCTTGTCACATGAGAGCCCTCAGAGAAATGAAAGACTAGGAATGCATAGACCTAAGTAGGAGAGTATTTCCTAACATATACTGCTTCCAATTTAGCAAAATCAAAACCTAAATGAAAGGAATTGGGGTTCCTCATAAATACACCAACACACCAATAAACTTAAGGTACCCTGGTTTCTTTTTTGTTGTTTGTTTTGTTTTTCAAGGTAGGATTTTGCTCTAGCCCAGGCTGACCTGGAATTCACTATTGTGGTTGTTTGATTCAGGTAGTCCCCATAAATTTATGTGTTCTGAATAGGTCCCCAGCTGGTGGCAATTTGGGAATTGGAGCCTCTTGGAAGCAGTGTATTATTGGGGGCGGGCTTATGGGCTTTATAGCCAACTTCCCCTTGCAAATATTTGGCACACTCTCCTGCTGCTGCTGTCCATCTGATGTTGGCCAGGAGGTGATGTCCAGCCTCTGTTTATGCCATCGTTTTCCCCTGCCATCAGGAAGCATCCCCTGGGGTTTGTAAACCAAAATAAACAACTTTCCTCCCACAAGCTGCTTCTGGTTGGATGTTTATCACTGCAGCAAGAAGCTGACCAAAACAACTGTGTAGTAGCAGTTCAAGGCCACCCTGAGACTACATAGTAAATTCCAGATCAGCCTGGACTAGAGGGAGATCCTTCCTCCAAAAAAAATAAAATAAAATAAAATCAGGTTTATAGACTTTATTAGATTATGGAGGAAGTACAGAGCGCTCACGCCATGAGGTAAAGCCCATGTGGGAGTAGTATTCCCCAGCCCAGCTGAGCCTGGCTGGCAGGGCTGACCAGATCAGGGAACTAGAGGTTTAAGAAAGATGAACAGCCAAAAAGAGGCTGAGCCCGCATGGTAAGCATAATTGTATGTGGTGGGCTTTACCCTCAGGCTCAGGTTTGAGTCAGAGAGAGTTGATTGGTCTGGACTCAGGAAAAGGCCAGCCATGATGCCAAATTTTGGGGCTGAGTTGAACCAACTACAATGGCAGGATTAGAGTCAAACCTTAATTCTAGGAAAGGGGAACTCCTTCCCAGGGAGGGACTCAGGTTGTTTATTAAAAAAACAAAAAAAACAAAAAGCAGATCTAGGTAGTTCCTTTCAGCAAGAGATAAGGAGATAAGAATTCTTCTCTAGCAAAGTGGAGATTTTAAGGGCCAACTCAAGGATATTTCTGCTTTTTGCACTGGGGCCCAGTCACCCTAAACTGCCTCACTTTTATGTTACACTGAGAAAAAGAGGCAACTGTGGGGAAAGGAAAAGTTAAAGGAAAAAAAAAATTTTTTTTTTTGCACTTTAAATGGAAAATGCTGCTCCCCCCTCCATAGGCTCATGTATTTGAACACTTGGTCTCCAGCTGGTGGCACTGTTTGGAAAGATTGTGGAACCTTTAGGAGGTGGAGCCTTGCTGGAGGAAGTGAGTCACTGGGAATGGGCCTTGAATATTTATGGTTTCACTTCCTCTTGCCCTCTGTTTCCTGTCTCTGTCTGGTCTGCCATGCCTTCCCACCATGATGGGGGATAGAGTGAAATTGACTCCCAAAATGAACTTCCCATCTTTAAATTGCTTCTGGTCAGGTATTTGTTCACAGCAATGAGAAAGTAACAAGGTTTTAACAAGGTTCATTTGTTCACAATTCTCAACTTTTTTTTTTGTTTGTTTGTTTTTCCAGTTAGGGTCTCGCTCTAGCCCAGGCTGACCTGGAATTCACTATGTAGTCTCAGGGTGGCCTTGAACTCATGGCAATCCTCCTACCTCTGCCTCCCAAGTGCTGGGATTAAAGGCGTATGCCTTTTTGTTATTGATTTTGGTGATCAAAATTTATTTTTTTATGCAAGCAGAGTGAGAGATAGAAGGGAGACACAAAGAGTGAATGGGCACTTCAGGGCCTCCAGCACAGGGCCTCCAGCACCTACAAACTCCAGACACATGCACTACTTTGTGCATCTGGCTTTACATTGGTACTGGGGAATGGAACCTGGGTTGTCAGGCTCTACAGACAAGCGTTTTAATAACTGAGACAACTTTCAAGTCCTCCATTTGTTTTTTTGAGGTAAGACATCACTCTAGCCCAGACTAGAATTCACTAAGTAGTCTCAGGGTGGCCTCAAACTCACTTTTTTTTTTTGTTGTTGTTGTTGTTTGTTTTTGTAAGTCCTTTTGCTGCTACAAACAAACACCAGATTTATGTACCACTTTGTGCATATGGCTTGACATGTGTACTGGGCATCATTGGGCTTTGCAGAAGAGCACCTTAACAGAGACATCTCCAGCCCTTTTATTTATTTTATTTTATTTATTTATACACCAGGGCACACCAGGCCTCCAGCCACTGCAACCAGTGTCTCTGAATTTGTGTCGGTACTGAGGAATCGAACCTGGTTAGGTTTTGCAGGCAAGCACCTTAACCCCTAAGCCATCTCTCCACCCTTTTTGAGGAAGAGTCTCACTCTTGCCCAGGCTGACCTGGAATTCACTCAGTAGCCCCAGGCTGGCCTCAAACTCATAGCAATTCTCCTACCTCAGCCTCTGAGTTTTGGGATTAAAGGTTTGCTCCACCACACCCAACTAGGTTTAAATATTAAGCAAACTTAAATTTTAAGTAAAGTTCAAAAAATTAAGTAAGAGTATATGAGCTGGTTTGCTTGTTTCTCTTATCTTGAATAATTTTCTTTTGTAAATGGAATTGTATGGTGGTTTTATGGATTAGGGAAATATATTAATATATTAAAACTCAGTATTGTAAACATTCTGGCCCCCAAGTATGCACAGTTTATTTGTTGGTTTTGGCATCTTTCTTCCAGTTGCTTTTAGGAAAACACACATTATCTCTGTAGGCAATTTCAGTTTTATCAATTGTGTTGAAATTTCTTGGCTCTCAATCCATAAGAAAGGCAAACTGGATCTCAAAGTGAGGGACTTCTTTCCCTTCCCATGTCCCCTTAATTTTTCCTGTCTATTGTGCTTCAATATTTTGCATTTTTAAAAAGTTCTCACATTCTTACATATGATTAGATATCAATTGTCAGGAGAGAGTATTATTTATTTTGCAAAGGAGGAAGCTCATAAAAGCAGCATTGAACCCTGAAGACTTATCGTTAATCTAGCTGTGAGCTTTAGTTTACCTCCTGGAAGACATGTGAAGCAGGGTACAGTGGCACACCGTCATCTCAGTGCATGGAGTTGGAAGCAGGAGCTCGGTTCAAGGTCACCCTTGGTTATCTATTAAGTTAGAGGCCAACCTGGTGGGTTACATGAAACACCGCCCCCCTCTCTCTCTCACACACACACACAAATACAAACTATAAAAGTTGTTAGACTCAGGCTATGGAGATGGCTCAGTGGTTAAAGGCATTTGCTTACAAAGCCTCTGCAGCCTGGGTTCAATTCCCCAGTACCCATGTAAAGCCAGATTCACAAAGTGGCACATATATGGAGTTCATATGCAGTGACAAGAGGCCCTGGAATGCACACACACACACACACACACACACACACACACACACACTTTTTCTCTCTCCTCATATTATTTATGGAAGCCAGGTCTCTTTCTTGAACTCAAGTCTCCCTAGGAAGGGAAGGAGGGAGACAGGGAAGAAGAGAGAAGGGAAGGAAGCTACGTGAGGCAGGAGCATTGTTCCAAGTTCAAGAATAGCCTGGGTTCTATAATGAGATCCAGGCCATCCTAGAGTGCAACCAAGATCTTATCTCAAAACAAACAACAACCAAAAATAAGATCCAACATATAAATGAAAGGAATCCTCCTCTCACACACACAAGTTGGTATCTATCTGAAAAGTGGATTTAACTTTATGATTTGGTGATAAAGTAATATAGTAAATTGGCAACAATGCCATATCTAGGATCCAGATTTTCTTTTTCTTTTTCGTTTTCTTTCTTTCTTTCTTTCTTTCTTTCTTTCTTTCTTTCTTTCTTTCTTTCTTTCTTTCTTTCTTTCTTTCTTTCTTTCTTTCTTTTTTTTTGAGGTAGAGTCTCACTGTGACCTAGGTTGACCTGGAACTCACTCTGTAGTCTCAGGCTGGCCTCAAAACTCACTGTAATACTGCTACCACTACTTACCGAGTGCTGGGATTAAAGGCATGTGTCACTAAGCTGGGCTCAGCTCTCATGGCTTTTTAAGTGTTGTTTCCAGGCGCTGAGGATGTAGCTTAGTGGGAAAAGTGCTTGCCTGGAGATGGAGATAGAGACAGGGGAATCCCTTGGGCAAGCATGAAACCCTGGGTTTCATTGCCAGCAATGCATAAACTTGGCACCTGTAATCTCAGCATTCAGCCAGTAAAGCCAGGAATATCAGAAGTTGTGGTGGTTTGAATGTATGTCCCCTAATTGATTCAGGTGTTTTATTAAAACTCCCTGGCTGGAGGAGGTGTCACTGGGGGCAGATCTGATTTCTAGTCCAAAGGTACATTGAGAAGTTTTTGAGCTTTGCCTGGGCTCCTGCTGGTTGCTTGGTTTTGGTGTGAGCTGGCTGCGGGTTGTTTCTCTCTGTCTGGATCTGTGAAAGGGAGCCAGCCACTTCCACCATTATGGAACTTCCCCTGGGTCTGTAAACTTCAAATAAACCCTTCTCCCTATAAACTGTGTCTGGTTTGGATATTCATTTCAGCAATGTGGCGCTGACTACAACAGAAGTTCAAGGTTATCCTTAGCTACATAGAGTTCAATGATAGCCTGTGCTACATGAGATCCTATCTAAAAAAAAATATTGTGTCCAACCTAGTTTACTTAATGCCTAATGCCACACCCTTTTCTGTACAGCCGCCTTTCCTTATGGGTCACTGCATGTCCTTATGTGCTTGTGTACTAACATCACTAAAGTAATGTTTCTCACAGTTTTCTTTGGTTTTGGTGTGTTTGTGTGGAGTGTGTGCACACAAGTGGAGGCCAGAGAAGGACCAATGTCCTCCTGTATCACACTTCCAACTTATTTTAAGAGAGTTTTTTGTTGCTGTTGTTCCCACTTAGACTGGAGACGTTGCTCAATACAGACTTGAATTCAGTTGATTTGGAGTGAGGGCCAAGATTATGTAGTTCTAACAGGGCTGTAAGTGATCCCAATAAACATTTACTGAGTGCCTGTTATCTATCTTGGCTAGGTATTTGGGACACATGATGTCCTCAACTTGTTTTCTTCCAATGGGAAAACAGACAAGGTAAGGTAATGCAATAAAAACAAAGTCTTAATGGACAATGGGGTTAGCAAAGATGAGAGTTAAGGAGAGAACTCTCCTAGGCACAAGCCTTTCCAGCAAAACTCTCTGGCATATTTCAAGCACTTTGATTTGTCTGGCATGGTTGGAACTTAGGAGAACTGGCAAGAGAGACTCTTCTTTTTTATTGCCAGGTTCTATTGGCCAGGTTCTTTTCAAATAATGAGATTTAGTGGTGAGCTAGGAAGACAAGAAGTCTACTTTAATGGAGTTCACATCCAAGTTGAATCATAAGATGGAGTAGAATAAGATAAAATGGAATAAAATGAGATAATTTTCAATAGTGATGAATGATGAGAAATAGAACATGAGAATAACATAAAGAATGGCTGACCAAGGTCTTTGTCATTGGCTCTCTGGAGGGTTGGTTATGTTTGAACAGTCGACTTTGTATTTCGATGTGAATGTGGGGGAGTCATGTCAAAATCTGGGGTGAGCAGAGGATACTGAGCTCATAAACTTCAAGGCAAAAATTTGCCTTGCTGGGTATCAAAAACAGAGCAAGGACAGTGTGGCTCCAAGTGTGGCAAAGGCCTGTTTGCCTTCCTCTTTTTCTCCCACAAGCATCCACAATCCCCAAGTAGCTTGGGTTCCATAACCAGAAGAAAAAAAAAAAACATTCAAGCTCATCCTTGCTTCTGGCTCTTCTCACACCAATGCCTTTCACCTCAATTATTGCAAAAGTCTTCCTGCCTCTTCCCGCTCACAGCCAGCTATCTCTAGTGCATTTCCCACACAAGAGACAGCTGTAGAAGATAGAAGTCTGGTCATTCTTCTCTCTGCCTTCAGGCGCTCCCACCTCTCCATCAGAGTAATATCTAAATCCGCATCCCTGTCTTCCTTACTGTGCATTTGGAGAGCTCCATACCTCTTACCAAGTGCCCCCTGGAGTCATAAGACAGCACTGTTTCTTTTCCTCCAGGTGTTCATATGGCATGCCTTTGCCTCCCTCCTCCTCCTAAAACCATACACCTTTCTGCCATCCATCACATCACCTATAGATCCCTCCCCAACTATCCCCATTCCTCCTTTGAGCTGCAAGACATTTTGAGCAGTCTGTGTCAAAATACTAATCCTGCTGGGGATGGTGACTCATGCCTATAATCCCACACTCAGGAGGCAGAGGTAGGAGGATTGCTGTGAGTTCAAGGCCATCTTGAGACTATCCAGTGAATTCCAGGTCAGCCTGAGCTAGAGCAAGACCCTACCTTGAAAAGCCAAAATGAATAAATAAAATAAAAAAATAAAAGATACTAATCTTATTAAATTGTAATCACTTGCAACCTTTAGCTGTCATTAGCTCATTCGGGAGAAGAGTGGCCTCCTCCAGGGCTTCCTTGTATGGAGTCTAGTAGGAGGAGATGGTGGCTAGGGGTGATACAGAGGTAGTCTTTCTGCTTTGACTACCTTAGCTTTGACAGGCTTAGGTTATGTAAGCTTTACTACACATGTCCTTTCCCATGATGCATTTAAATTTTGATATATGTATGCCCAATCATACATAGGCATAAGAGAATAAATAGGGAGTCTTTCCTAAAAGTTCACACAGAGAACAGTTTGCTTTAACAAGTATACACCCAAAACTGGTTTAGGCAGGATTGGCACCTGCCTTTAGTTCTCAGATATTCCCTATATCATGGAACACATTTATATGGAAACTGACTAAAAGTGGATGGTTACTGAAGATTGAAAGGGAAGGAGAAACCTTCCATTGTTTGCAGTGAGGTGGATATGAAGCTCAATAACAGTGAGGGAACCAGGTTGGTAATAGGTTGCTAGATGCATTATAAGGAAAAGGGTTACTGTCCATGCCAAGAGGGGCTTTGTGGCGGCTTTTATCAGGTGTCCCTTATAAACTTATGTGTTCTGATGCTTGCTTCCCAGTTGGTGGTAATTTGGGATGTGGAGCCTTGATGGAGGCACTCTGCTGGAGGTGGGCCTTGAGATTTATGAGCCCCTAGTGTGCCAGTGTTAGTTGGCTCACTCTCCTGTTGCTGTTTCCATCTGCTGTGGCAGAGGTAATGTCCAGCCTCTGCTCACACCATGCTTTCCCCTCGAGTCTGTAAGCCAAAATAAATAACTTTCCTCCACCAGCTGCTTTTGGTGGGTGCTTTGTGCCAACACCAAGAAGATGACTGCGGCTGGTGCTCTCGGTTAGTTACCAAGCTCTCCTGCCTTAGCAGTGGGCAGCCATGCAGGGCCTTTTATTCATTTTCTATTTATTTGAGAGAGAGAGAGAGAGAGAGAGAGAGAGAGAGAGAGAGAGAGAGAGAGAGTATGGGCATGCCAGGGCCTCCAGCTGCTGCAAAGGAACTCCAGGCACATTCACCACTTTGTGCATCTGGCTTTACATGGATATTGGGGAATCAAACCTGGGTTGTTAGGCTTTACCTTAACCACTGAGCAATCTCTTCAGCCCCATGGAGAGCCTTTTAAGTGAATCATATGGTTATATTTGCATTTCCAAAAGACCACTCTGATAACAACAAGACATGTTGAGATTTTAATAGGAGGGAGCTTGACATATGATTTCACTCTAAATCCCTCACTGGCCTTGAACTCACTACATATCCTAGTCTGGCCTTGAATGTATTGTGATCCTCCTGCCTCAGTTTCTCAAGAACTGGGATTGTAAGTGTGAACCACCATACTCAGCTTTGGTCTAGAACTCTAGCCCTCCTATCTCAGCCTCCTGAGTGCTAGGATTGTAGGTCTGGATCATTTTCATACATATATATTACATTTTGACCATATGTGCCAACATTGCCCTTCTTTATCTCTCTCAATCTCACTGTACCCCTTGTCATCACAAGGGGCTATCGCATAGAAGAGAATGACCACTCCTTCCCGGCAACCTTTAGCTGCCATTAGCTCATTAGGGAGAGGAGTGGCCTCCCAAGCACCTCTCTATCTATAACAGAATGTTGACTGGCCTCATTGTATACTTGGAAGAGCTAGTGTCAACTAATGGTTGGTAGGAGAAGGGGAGACATTTTCTTTAGGGATGTAGCAAATGGTAAGTTGTTCATGCTGCAGTAAATAACCTCCAATCCATGCTCTTGCAAGAAACCCCAGTGAAACTCACTGGGGGTGGGAGAGACATGAAAGTAGGAGGGGAACTATTTGGAAAGAGGAAGGGGTTCAGCAAGAGTGGGAGGGGGCAAGAGAGGTTAATAAGAAGATGCCTATTGTCTAAAAGGCAAGGACACTCCCACATGCTTGGCCACTTCTGCACAGAGCCATCTCCCTAGGTCATTTGTGATGCAGTCATAGGCCCTTGACAGGATGCAGACACCATGCTCTTTCAACCCTCCAACCACTAGAATCATGAGCCAAGAAAGGGTTTTTACTTTACAGAGTACCTAGGTATCTTTTTGTTATTGTTGTTGCTTGTTTGTGGTACTAGAGATTGAACCCAGGGCCTCATACATGCTAGGCAAGTGCTCCGACATTTTATTACAGCAATAGAAAACAGACTAGAACAGGGTATTTCTCCCTCAAAGAAATAAGCAATCCATTTATGACTGTCAGAGGTAAAAATGAAGACTCTGCCAAGAAGCTAGAAAGAGGTCATGGGGAAAGGTTTTAGGGGGGAGAGTAGAACATATGGGACATGAAACTAGAGGAGGGAAATAGTGGGAAGGAAAGGGTTAAGCAGGGTTAGGGCAGGGAGATGAGGGAGAAGAGGGGGTGGTAGGCAGATGAACCAAAACTAAAGATCTGTAAATAAGCCAAAGGAAAACCTACTACTTGGTAAGCCAATTAAAATGTAATTTAAAATAAAATAAAATAATTTGAAAAAAGTTTGAATGAAAATCCCCTTTTGTGGGTGGCTAAGGCTACACTCAGAGGCCATAGGTTATCAGTTGTAAACACCAGTGTCAGCGATGTGTTGTTGCTCAGGGAAGGCACAGAGGCCCCTAAAACAATACAGGCTACTGCCATTGCTCTTGGTTGCCCACCAAAACTAGATGCCAAGTCCCTATTGCTGAAGACCCCACATGTTTCAGTTGAGGATGTTACAGTTACCTTCTCTTTGCTGGCACAAAGCACCTGACCAAAAACAGCTGATGGGAAGAAAATTGTTTACTTTGTCTTATATTCTTAAGGGGAAGCTTCATGATGGCAGGGGAAATCATGGCATGAGCAGAAGCTGGACATTACCTCTGTCTGTCACAGCAGGTGGAAAACAGCAGCAGGAGAGTGAGCCAGATTCTCAAACTGCCCTCAAAAACACACCCCCGTCCAGCAAATTGCCATTAGCTGGGATCATTCAGAACACGAGTTTATGTAGGATACATAAGTGAGCACTTCTTACTATTCTGAAGGTAATAATGCCACTTCTAGAATGGTGGCTACCAGGTGCTATTGGGGCCCAGAGAAGCCGATTCCACACATTCAGAAGTGTACTTTGTATCCATCATGATCAAATCCTGACTTTTCTTTCTTGGTTGTTTCTAGTGGTTTCAACTGTCCTTGGATAAGCCATAGTTCAACCAGATCAGACTTTTACAGGATGGACCACTGGTTTCAAGCAACAATCCTCTTGTACTGTACTCGGGCTTTTTCTGTGGGGTTTTGAGGACAAGTCTATTATGGTGGAAAAGCGTGGCAGGAAGAAATAGCCGACATCATAGTGTCACATCAGCAGAGAGGAAGGAGAGGGAGGGAGGGAGGGAGAGAGAGAACTGTGTTTTTGCTTTGTTTTGCTTTGTCTGAGTTTATTTTTTGGAACTCTGGGAGTTGAACTGCATGTCAGGTAAGTTCTATATCACTGAGATGCATCTCTAGCCCTGTTTTAGTATTATTTTGTCTGCCAGGCTGGCCTTGAACTCAATATCTTTCTGCTTCAGCTTTCTGAATGCTGGAATTACAGATAGGTGCTACTATGCCTAGTTTCTGCTTTCTGAATTTTTTTTTATGTTTTGTTCTATAGCCCAAGCTGGCCTTGAACTTTCTCTGCAGCCAGGGCTAGCCTTGAATTCCTGATCCTCCTGCTTCTATCTCCCAAGAACTGGGATTAAAAGCATGCTCCACCACTCCTGGCTCTACTTTCTGTTTACATAATTGTTCTGTACATGTCATGTAATTATATAATATGTAGCCTTGTGTCTGAGTTCTTTCACTTATATTTGTTTTCAAGATTTATCTGTGTTATAACTTGTGTTGATACTTAATTCCTTTTTGTGACTGAATAAATAAATATTACTTTTTTGTTGCTGTATTATTCAAGACAGATTCTCACTTTAGCCCAGGCTGACTTAGAACTCTGTAGTGCCAGGCTGGTCTCAAACTCACAGCTATTCTCCTACCTCTGCCTCCCAAGTACTGGGACTAAAGGCATGCCTCAACCTACCTGGCTCAAATATCCCATTTCAAAATTTAAAGAATTTTAAACTATTCTTGTTCTTTATATTTTTATTTATTCACAGAGCGAAAGAGAAAAGAGACAGAGAGAATGGGCATCCTAGGGCCTCCAGCCACTGTGAACACCCAATGCATGTGCCACTTTCTGCATCTAGCTTTACGTGGGTACTGGAGAATCAAACTCCAGTCGTTAGGCTTTGCAGGCAAGCACCTTAACCACTGAGCCATCTGTCCAACCCCTTCTTATTTATTTCAAGAGTTTCATCCTGTAACCCAGGCTGGCTTTGAACTCATTATGTAGCCCAGGCTGCTCTCAAACTCACAGTGCTAGGTTTATAAATGAGAGCCCACAAGCCTAGTTTTTAAAAAATTATTTATTTATATGTGTGTGCATATGCCAGTCTCTTGCTGCAGCAAATGAATACTCATCTGTTTTAACCTGGGTCATTGGGGAATTGGACCCTGTCCTGGCAGGTTTTATAAGCAAGTGCCTCTAACTGTTGAGCCATCTCCTCAGCCCAGCTTCCACCCCCTTATGAAGACTACTGCTATAGACATTTGATGCAATATTTAATGTCAACATATGCTTTCATTTCATTCATTTCATGCATATGTAAAAATAGAATGACTGGATCGTATGGAACTGGAGCAGCCTTGAAATGGCCTTCATTCCCTCTCCCTAATCCTTTAGATGAAAAGAGTCTGCCACCAGGTGACTAAGATTTTAACTGCTAAATCTCTCCTTATATTCACAGAATTTAGATGGCCTTTGTAATAGCTTTTCTTAGCTGTAGCCACAGAAAGTCTAAATCCATGGTTATGTTCTTAGAAGATAGCTCCCTAGTAGACCTGAAGCCTCCCTCATAAAGCCCTTTTGGTCCCTGAAACTGTAAGAGAGACCTTTGAGGAGTGAGTCCCTCTACCTGCTTTAGGGCCAGTCTTAAATACTCTTGATTTCTTCCTGTTGCCTCTTTTCTCCCAATTTGGCCATTTCGAGCCCCCAGCAACCTTGACCTTTGATTCTGATAGTAAGTAACTTGTTTTTGAGTAACTGTCATATTTCAGTAATAGCTGATAAAAGTAGAGGGAAAATTCACAACTGCAAAATTCTGAGTAAAATAAACTGATTCAAAAATATTTTCTGGCTTTTGGCTGGAGAAGCTTCTCTTTTTCAGATGGCAGTGACCACTGGGATAATGCAAAAGACACCATAGTGCTGAGAAGAAACGACAGTGGAGTGTTCAGCACTGGGACATCTCTATCACACTTCCCAAGGCTCAGGGTCTATTGTAGAAAAGGAGGTGGAAAGATCGTAAGAGCCAAAGGAAGGGTAGGACTGCTTACAACGCAAACTTCTAGACACAAAATGGCCTTGATAGTCATGACTTCATAGTGCCTGATAATACCTACACATAATGAGAGGAAAAGATGATGACACAGAAACAAAACAGAGACTAATTGAGAGGGGAAGAGATATGGGGGTGGGGTGGGGAAGGAATCATAATGATTTATGGTCTGTAATTATGGAAGCTATCAATAAAAAGTTTTAAAAAAGCAAAAAATATTTTCTGGGCTAGAGAGATGGCTCAGAGGTTAAAGACATTTGCTTGTGTTCAATTCTCCAGAACCCAAGTAAAGCCAGATGCACAAAATGGCTTATGCAGTTGGAGTTCATTTACAGTGGCAGGAAGCTCTGGTGTGCCCATTCTCATTCTCTCTCTCTTGCTCCCAAATAAATAAATATTAAAAATAATCTTCTATAATTATGTGAATTAAAGCAATAATGACAAAAAAATAATCACAGTGAAGTTGAATATTGGGTACCGAAATACAGAAGGAATGACTGTAGATTACAAATTTTTTATAATGTAGTTTACAAATAGATATATAATATATAGTTTACATAACTATATATACTTTACAAATGCATGCATTATCAGATATATTATAGTAGATACATAATAGTTTACATATATAACTATATATATTTACATATATATATATATAGTTTACAAAGGCATGTATTATCAGACAAGATTGAGTGCTGAAGAGTAGGAGACAGAAACTTCCCAGACAGCTTAGAGTAACAGAACCTCGAAAGTGAATCGCTTTCTCCTTGGCTAACCATGGAAAGTGCCCTTGAGTTTGCAGGGAGAATCTGATTGTTTCATCTCTTTCTTTGCTGGAAAATTATGACTTCTGAGAAGATTGTACCAGGATTCCACCTTTTCTGGTGAATTAATATTCCTGGGAAGATTGCCCCCTTCCCAAAGAACCTGACCCATTCTTACCTAGAAGCCTGGTAAACCTGGTTTCCTTCCTACAGGAATTCCCCTTGCAATAAGAACCCCATTAGAGTCACTAGGTGGGTTCTCCTCATCTATGATGACCCCATCCTGTCTCAACAGTCTTTCCCTTCTCTTCAGCTCGATAGTAAACTCTTCCTACATTTCACCGTCATTGTGAAATTCATTCATCGAGATAACAAAAAGCTACAAATTCAGTGGAAGCTTTGTGTGATCTAGAGTGTTCAGTACCCTAGCTCTTGAGTTATTGCCCACCCAAGAGCCAAGAAAGGTGTCAATGCTTTCAATTTCCATAATGGCACTTTTAGGGTAGTATGGCTGTAGACACAAATACCTAAGTTATCTGTAGCTTACAAATATGTATACATTCATTTACAATAGGGGTGATGTTGGGTGTCAAATCCAGAGCCTCGGACATGTTAGATAAGATTTCTATCACATGGTCTTGCTGTAGCCCAGGCTGACCTGGAATTCACTATATAGTTTCAGGGTGGTCTTGAACTCACAATGACCCTCCTACCTCTGCCTCTTGAGTGCTGGGATTAAAGGCATGTGCCACCATGCCTGACTAAAAATATTTTTGAAAAGTACTACAAGGGGCTAGAAATATTGCTCAGTGGTTAATGTGCTTGCCCAAAAAGCCTAATGACCCAAGTTGGATTCTTTAGTACCCACATAAAGCCAGATGTACAAAATAGTACATGCACCTGGAGTTTGTTTGCAATGGCTGGAGGCCCTGGTGTCTTTTCTCTACTCATAAATAAATAAATCTGTAAATAAAAATATTTTTTTAAAGTACTACAAGGAGCCAGGTATGGTGTCACACACCTTTAGTCCCAGCACTCCGGAGGCACAGGTAGGAGGATTGCCATGAGTTCAAGGCCAGCCTGAGAATACATAATGAATTTCAGGTCAGCCTGGGTTAGAACAAGACCTTACCTCGAAAAACCAAAATTAATTCATTAATTAATTAAAAATTTTTTTAAAAGTACTATAAAGAAAGAGTTTGAAGGCCCTTAACATGAAGAAATGAGAAATCTTTAAGGACCTGTAAATTCTAGTTATCCAGGCTTGATCATTATACATTGTGTCAAAAACATGCTGCAGCCGGGTGTGGTGGCGCACGCCTTTAATCCCAGCACTCGGGAGGCAGAGGTAGGAGGATTGCCATGAGTTCAAGGCCACCCTGAGACTACAGAGTGAATTCCAGGTCAGCCTGGACTAGAGCGAGACCCTACCTCGAAAACCAAAAAACAAACAAACAAACAAAAAAAAACATGCTGCAGGGCCTGTGCACCAGGACCAGCTAGGAACTGGAATCAGCCCAGATGCCCATCTACTGATGAATGGATAATGAAGATGTTGTACATTTACACAATGGAATTCTACTCAGCAGTAAGGAAAAATGAAATAATGAAGTTCTCAGGAAAATATCATCCTAGGCAAGATCACACAGTCTAAGAAAGACAAAGGTGGTGTGTTCTCTCTCATATGTGGCTCCTAAACTGGACCAGCGGAAGAGGAGTGTAAAAGTGATTGTAACTAGAACGAGACCAGGATAAAGAGGAACCAGGAAAGGAGGAGAAGAGAGATCACCAGACAACCCAGTAAAGGGGGAGAAGATTAGAGTGGAGGGTTCAGGGAAAGGGAGGGTGGGGAGGAGAACCACACAAAGCTAAAGACTAAAGCAGTCAGCACAATAGGAACCTTCCTCCTGGAAACCAGTATACCAGATGGAACCCCAATTAAGGGAGGTAGATGAACCAGAATGTAATGCCCAGTAGAAAGCGGAGAAAACTTAAGCTTAAACCATGGGCTCTGGCTTGTGGATTCCAAGGCCAGATCTGGGTCAATTCCCACTGGGAGTAGTTGGCCAGGGTGATCTGTGTGACTCCTAAAAAAATGCAGGCTTTTGTCAAGCACTTGGTTACCAGGCAGAGCTAAAAGGTAAGAAGACCCTTTTGCTGAAGACACCACAGGCTGCCATCTCAGAACACTGAGAAACAACGTGGGAACTGAGAGGAAAGCCAGTCCCTGTCTGGCAAACCCTCATGGCGCTGGAAAGTGCTATGGGAGCTGCTCTGAGAGAAAGGTCACCAACAGTGTGAATAAGCAGGAGACCCTGCAAGCCACAAAATCTATAAGTTAGACATGAAGTACACACTGTGCAATGGTGGCACATAGCCTTTGTGGGTTACCACCTGCCCTACGATTAGACATGAGGCCTGCTCAATGGGAGAGAACTCATAACTGGGTACTGGGAACCAAGTTGACACCCCATGGTCAGGAAGATCACATTACCCAGAGAGAAGCCACCAGTGTCCCCCGTACAAGTTGAGTTGGTAGCCACATCAAAATGTCCTCCAAGCTCCTAGGCATGTCTTTTTAAATCAGAGCTGCTCTCACCCTTGGTTGGAGAATCTGTTTTTTTTTTTTTTCTTATAGATGGCAGAGAATACTGGGGAGATCCAAGATCCGTCAAAATAAGAAAAGACAGCCAAATGCTCACAATGAGATGCACCACCTCTACCACATTTATGGGGGTCCAGAAGAAATTGCAGAGGAAGCAGCTACATGATTTAGGTTTGTTTCTGCTCTATTCACAATAGCTAGGACCAGCCTAGATGTCCTTCAACTGATGAATGGATAATGAAGATGTGGTGCATTAATACAATGGAGTTCTATTCAGCAGTAAAGAAAAATGAAATTATGAAATTTGCAGTAAATGGATGGATCTGGAAAGGATTATATTAAATGAGGTAACCCAAGCTCAGAAAGTCAAGTACCACATGTTCTCTCTCATATGTGCACCACAAGCTACAAATGTTTAGATTTGTATTGTGAGTTGGAATAAAAGTCAGTAGCAAAGGCCAGGAAGCCAGGAAGCCAGAAAGGGGCTGTAAGGGAGGGAGGAGAGTGGAGGACTTAAGGGGAAGGTATTATAGATATAGCGGGGTGAGCTGAGGATTAGAATTTATATAATGCCCAGCAAAAATTCTAATGTACCCTAAAATTTAAGGAGTACCTGAATTCTTGTCTATAAAATTAAAGAATTAAAATCATAGACAACCAGATATTAAGGTATAGTGGGAGACTTTACTTAAGGGAACATGGGGAGTTACAGAGTTCTCCAGCCAACAGTGTGGGGAGAACACATGGGAGAGGTTTTAATAAAATCTGTGCTGCTCAGCCAAACAAACAGAAGAAGGAAAAATAGCACAGGGCTCCCATCATGAGAAAAAAGATTCATGTGTGGAGATCTTACCTGGAAAATGAAAGTCTTCCTTCTAGGATGTCATATGGAAGAAAAAAGAGACTGGCCTTTGTTCTAGGGAAGCTTTTAAAACTTCCACTAAGTCAGACAGACAGCCGATTGGTCTATACCTGACCTATCAGTTTTTGCATCTAGGTTTGGGCTCTGGCTAGAGACACCTCCCTCTCAAAGTGAGCCGGGGTCTATGGAGCTTGCCTGAAACTGTCACATAGATATGTAAGTAGAGGGGCAGATTACTGGGAGTGGAATGGTCCAAGGTGGGGTCAGGGGAAGTAAAGGAAGGGTGGGAGGAGGGCTAATCAAAATTTAAGATAATATGAATAAGCCATATGAAAACCTGCCTCTATAGATAATGGTGTACACAGAAGTCATAAATTATTACTAGAAAAATTTCAGGGCCAGAAATGGGATACCTTTCAATGAGCTGTTGGCCAGGGAGGTCCCTGATGCCCTTAAAACATTACAGGCCAAGGCTCTTGACTGCCCACCAGAACTAGATAATAAGACCTTATTATTGAAGACTCCAGATGCTTGGGCTGCAGATCACTGTGAAATCAAGCTGGAGCTGAGCTGGAAACCTCCTCCCTGTTGACTAGCTATCAGAAAGCTGGAAAGAGCTATTCTGCATGGGAGAGAGAAGTCATCAATGGTGTTAAGCAGCAGTGGACCCTACAAGTCTTTTTTTAAAAAATATTTTATTTATTAATTTTCAAGCAGAGAGATACAGAGAGCAAGAGCGAGAGAGAGAGAGAGAGAGAGAGAGAGAGAGAGAGAGAGAGAGAGAGCCAGGGCCACCACCTTGTGAGTCTGGCTTATGTGGGTACTGAGGAATTGAACCCGGGGCCTTAGGCACTGGAGGCAAGTGTCTAAACCGCTGAGCCATCTCTCCAGCTCCCCTACAAGTCTTAAGATTAGCTAGCCAGGTCAAATGTGTCAACTGGTGCAATAGTGGCATGTCTGTTATGGGGGAAACCAACTACTCTCTAATTGGACTGGAGGCCCACTCCATGTTCCACAAGAGGGAATATATGCCTGGTACTGAAGACCCAGTCAAAAGCCTATTAAAGAGCTGGGCATGGTGGTGCACATCTTTAATCCCAGCACTCGGGAGGCAGAGGTAGGAGGATCACCATGAGTTCGAGGCCA
>PVHP010035125.1:7197-18779 GCA_004024765.1 Zapus hudsonius | reverse complement strand
GGCCAGCTGGGAGTCCTGGGTGAACAACAGATCACCTGCCGCTAGCCCTCGCTGTCCTCAGGACAGTGGAAGGTGCCTTTTGGCCATCTTTGCTCCAAGCACCCTACACTGAGCCACAGGGGGAGGGACCCACACCTGGTTTCCTGTTTCCCACAGAACCATAGGGAACAGGTGAGAAGCCAGTGTGGGAATCTCCTGCAGGGGATTTTAGAAGGTGGAAAGGGAGAGAAAGGGGTGCTCGAGCCCTATCCTTGAAGGCTGGGACTAAGAGTCCCTGTTGCCTGGCATGGGGCTGGATTCCTCTGGGTGTCTCCCCAACACACACACACACACACACACACACACACACACACACACACACACCTTCACCCTGCCAGGAGGAGATTCTTGGCCCTAGTTTACAGAGAATACAGAACCTGGGGTACACAAAGTTCAGGACTCCCCCCATCCCACCCCTGCACTGGAATCACAGAGTAGAAGCAGATGGCCGTGTTGGCATCGGAACCCAGAGCATCTGCCTGGTGTGTCTTCCCTTGGAGCATCGCGCCTCAGGAACCAACCTGCAGCTCCCCTGTGGTCTGTCCTATGGGCTCTGATCGAGGGACACCTGCGCCTGACCTCACCTCTCACCACCCCGCACCCCATAACATGGCTGCCTTGCGTAGCTCCTCGTGTTCGTGAAACTTCCCGTGGGAGACACGCATACCAAGTGGGCTGAGAGGGGCTTTGTGTGGGATGGTGCATGGCTAATATTCCTATTAAATAAATACATTTGCTAATTGGATTACCCAGATAGTGTCATATACGACTGGATTTCTAACACGATGCTAATAAATTGTGAGAAGAATTTAATCACATTAGCATTCTGAAAGCTTGTAAGAGATGAAATGAGAAAACCAGGCCATGTCAACAGCCAGGACTTCCAGAAGACTCTCAGATTCTGGAAGCTTCCCTAAGCTTCCCTTGACATGGACCTTTGTGTTGGGTGGGGAGAGAAGCCTGGAGGGAGTGAGCCCTTGCTCCAGCCCTCACATTCTGCCCTCATTGGCCAAAGGTGCCATCATGTGGGCACAGCAGGGCGGAGGCCCAGGCCTTTGTGGTTCCTTGAGGGTCCGTGCCTGCTGCACCTGACCCCCACATCTGCTCTGTTCTGGCCCTGCTCCTCCCGCTGGCACCCCAAGACTTGCATTTCCTACTTACCACCTTCATGCAAGGAGCCCATGGGCTCAGGCAGCTGGGGTTCTGGAGGCCCCTCCAGTGCTTTGCTTGTTTGTGGGTGGTGGTGCTAATATTGCTGTTGTGTGTCTGTTTGGGAAACGGGGTCTCGCCATGTAGTCCTGACATCAGAGAACTCAACAGGGAGATGATGCTGGCCAGTTGTCTCGCCGGGTCTCACCAGCGCACCCCACATTCAGCGGCAGCTGTGGTTTTGAGGAGGAAGGACAAGAGCTGAGCCAGGGGCTGAGAGAAAGACCCTCTCCTGGCCATCAGTAGGTCCCCTCCCTGGGGCTCTGGAGGCAGATTCCCTCACCTTCCAAAGTGGAAGTTGAGGGGGGGAGGGGGCAAAAAATGGCTCAGCGGTTGAAGGCAGTTGCTTGCAAAGCCAGACCCACAGCCCACTTCCAGTTCCCGGATAATGGAAAGCAAAACGCACAAAGTGGCACATGTGTCTGGAATTTGCAGTGGCAGGAGGCCCTGGCATGCCGCATTCTCTCTCTCTCTCTCTCTCTCTCTCTCTCTCTCTCTCTCTCTCTCTCTCTCTCTCTCTCCCTCTCCCTCTCTCCCTCCCTCCCTCCCTCCCTTTCCCTCTCTTCCTCCCTCAAATAAATAAATAATTGGGGTGCTAAGGGCTTGAGATGTGAAGACCGGAGTGGAAGAGCCATCTTCACACGAAGGAGGGGAGGGGGACCACCACAGATTAGTGCTGCCTTCCATCTTCCCACGGGGATGTCGCCAGGTAGGGCAGGCCACGCCAGCCACAAGCAAACACGTACACACTCCAGCGTGCCAGTTCACACCTGAAGCGAGCCCCCCACCCAGGAGTGGCTTTCAGTGGGCAGAAACTCATTAAAATAATAACTGGCTTCTGGGGCAGCTTCCCAGGTAACAGCAGCAAATGTTTTTGGAACTCGCCAGGTTCAAGAGCCACAGTTTACAGAATCTAATTACCATAACAAAATCCAGCTCCAGAGAAGAAAGCTGGAGTTCACTGCTGCTTCCTGGTAATTAGCAAGAACTATTATTGCAGCATCTAAATTACCAGCCCCCAAAGATGCCAGGGGCACACTCCAGCAGTAGGGAGTCTGTTTAGAGAAGCCAAAATTAGGACAGGAGGCAGGATGCTGGCCTCAGAACAACTTGCTTGTTCACCTGGAATCCTGTAATCCTAGGTGGGGGAAGAACCAGGAGTTCAAGGCCAGCCAAGGCTGGGCTACTTGAGACCCAGTCTCAAAACCATCTGAGGAGGAGAAGAAGGAAGAGGAGGAAGAGAAGAGGATGAGGAAGAGGAGGGAGGAGGGGGGAACACCCTCCTGCCCCTCCACCCTCTCCACACACAAGGCAGCCTGCTCTGCAGACATTCTAACACACATGCACACTCATCCCTGACCACACACTCCTCCCCCACGTCTCCATCCCTCACAGCCTTCTTCTGCACAGCTCAAGTCTTCTATGCATTCAACAGGCATTTAGTGTGGAGCCCTGTGAGCCTATGCCAGGGAAGGAAAGATGCAAGAGTTACAAGAGAGCCTCTCTTTAAGAACACTCTGCCAGTATGGTGCTGGGTGCACTCAAGGAGGAGACGCTGTGTGTCTGCAGAGCTGTGCTTACACATTAGGGGGTTTGAATCAGATCAACTCATTTGTCCTGAATGTCTGGTCCCCAGCTGGTGGCAATTTGGGAGGTGGAGCCTTGCAGGAAGAGGTGTGTTGTTGAGGGGCGCCTAGGGATGTTATAATCAGCTCCCCCCTTGCCAGAGCTCCGCTCCCTCTCCTACTGCTGTTGTCCACCTGCTGTGGCAGAGGTGATGTCCAGCCTCTGCTCATGCCATGCTGTCCCCTGCCATCATGCAGCTTCCCCGAGACTGTAAGTCAAAAGAAATACTCTCCTCCCATCAGCTGCCTTTGGTCGGGTGTTTTGTCCGAAGAAGCCAGATGTACTGGCTTACCTGTCTTCTGAGCACTCAGGAGGTGGAGGCAGGAGGATCGCTGGGAGTTTAAAGCAGTCTGGGTTACATAGTGAGTTCCAGGTCAGCCTGGACTCGAAAGTGAGACCTTGTTAATAAAGAGGAAAAGAAGGAAGAGAAAGTGGAGAAGGCAGAGGACAGGAGTGTCCTTTCATGGCAAGGTGGAGGTGTGTTGGGGCCAGCTCCTACCTCCACGTTCAAGGTCTGATTAGAAGATGTTCAGAAGTTGTATGAACTGCTTGCTTAAGCCAGCCTCATTTAAATGACTCATTTCTATCAAGTTATAATTCCGTTAATTTTATTTGAAACCTAAGAAAAACCGAAAAGCGTTCCTGAGATTTGGCTTCATTTTGTTATTAGCTGTGCTCTCGGGATTATTTACATTTCTTGCAGGGGAGTGGTGGGAATGTTCCTTAAGGCTGGCTGCTGTCTCTTTCTGACCCTGGCGATACTCTGAACTGAATATTGTCACTTGAAAATTGGCAAACTACAAATCCCAGCCGGGTGTATCTAATTTGGTCTTTTATCTAGATTCGAGACAATATCAGCAATAGAGCTGTGTTTTAAAAAACTGCTTCTTTCTAGTCTATCATGAATATTACAAAAAAGGTCCCATAATGGTTAAATTGTAACCACAGCTATAACCACATGAGTTCACAAATCAGCCAAAGTCTTCTGTGTTGATTAGTTATGTGGGAATTACAGTAAGGAACATTGTACATTGTATCATTGTTGGTGAACCTGTGCCACATTTGTGTGCCTGGAGTGGGGAGAGGCTAGACTCTAACTCCTGACCCTCCTGCCTCAGGGAAGAGCTGAGACTCCAGTGTACACCACCATGCCTAGCTTGGCCAATGAAACTTATAACGATAAACAGACATTTCTTGGTCAGAGAGCAGCTCAGGCTGAAAGCCAAAGTCAGAGTGTGGCCTTCCCTCCGGGTCCAGAGGATGTAGCCCTTTGCTGGGACTGAAAGCACAGTTTGGGACAATGGTGACAAGATAGAAAAGAATCCTGTGACAGTTAAATTCTGTTGTCAACTTGATCAGCTTGGAAATCAAATAAGAGAAACTCCGGGCTAGAGAGATGGTTCAGCGGTTAAGGCACGTGTCTCCAGTGCCTAAGGCCCTAGGTTCAATTCCCCAGTACCCACATAAGCCAGACCCACAAGGTGGTGGCCCTGGTGCTCTCTCCCTCCCTCAACTGCTGATGGGTTCTCCAACTCTCTGGCCTGTAGATGGTCATTGTTGGATTTCCCGGCTCATACCCTGGAAGTTAATGCAATAAAGCCCCTTTATAATACATGTTCAGGGCTGGAGAGATGGCTCAGCGGTTAAGGCACTTGTGTCCAGTGCCTACGGCCCTGGGTTCAATTCCCCAGGACCCACATAAGCCAGACCCACAAGGTGGTGCCTCTGGTGCTTGCTCTCTCTCTCTCTCTCTCTCTCTCTCTCTCTCTCTCTCTCTCTCTCTCTCTCTCTCATCTGCTTGAAAATGAATAAATAAAATATTTTTTTAAAAATAAAAAATATATATAATACATGTTCACTCTATGGGTTCTGTTCCTCTGGAGAACCCTGACTCATGCAAGCCAGGAAGCCACGAGCTGGGAGGGTGGGGAAGATTCTAACAGTAAGTGTCTTTGCATAGCAAGAAGAGGGGGACAGTAGGTTCAGGTGTAAGGAGACATGAGGGTGTTGTTCTCCGCCCACCCTCACAGTCCAGGGACATGGCTTCAGGGAAAGGCCCAGGCTGCCTTGGTGTATTCGAGGACATTCTTTGGGCCCATCTGGGGCTGACACACTAATGTGCGAGTTGCCAAGAATGAGGGCTGGCCTTTTCGCAGACATGTGCTGCAGACCTCAACACCAGGCATTCCATAGCCCAGGTCCACCCTGGGCCAGGAGACAGCTATCCAGCTGTCTCCCTTGAGGATTCTCAAGGTCAAGTTCACACTGAGCCATTTTCGACAGGCAAGCAGAAGCCACTTCAAAATACCCATGGAGGCCACATGTGTCCAAGGCCAGGGTAGAACAGCCTGAGAGGACCCTCTCCTCTCCTTCCCTCTCCTCCCCTCCCCTCCCCTCTCCTCCCTTCTCCTCCCCTCCCCTCTTCTCTCTTCTCCTTCCCCTCCCCTCTCCTTTCCTTTCCTCTCCTGACCCAGCCTGGCAGGGAGGCCCCTCCACAGCCTTGCCAAGGAAATCAAAGCCTGTCAGGCCTCACCCATGTTCAGAGAAGTCTCTTTTGCCTGGCAGCTTTACACGGGCTGTGGGGCTCCGTGCCCTCTGCCCCACAGCACAGCAGGAGGCCAGCAGCCGATTCACGATATTGTCTGGAGCCCGGCATGATGCCACCACCCCTGCAGCCTTTCATCTCGGCTGGCAAAGAATCTCCATCACCAGAGCCTCTGAAATGCAAGAGACCAGTGCTGATCTGCCAGGGAACGTGAGCTACAAGGTTAAGCGTGTTTGCCTAAGAAATGTGGATAATGCTCTTATCATGTCTGACCTTTATGATGGGTGGAGCACTGTCCGTGACAAAAATGCCATTTTTAAGATGGCTTTCACGCCAGAGAATTTGACCATTAATCACATTGCATGTGAGTGGCCATGGGCACTGCCCAGCAAACCTTGGCATCCCACGGCTCATTCCGGCCAGCTGTTAGCCGTGGGAGTCTTGCTTCCATGTGATCCAAGGGGCCCACAATCTTCTGACATACGGGTATTCCAGCATCTCAGCATGCCGCCTCTGAACCCCTGAATCCTGATTTCCTAGAATCCTCTATTCCTCCACCCTACGATCCTGAATATCCATATCCTGGCATCTCTCTACCCAGCATAGTAGATTCCCAGGATCTCAGCATCCCCTCATCCCTGCATCCCAACGTCCTGGAGTCCTGCCTTCCCAGCCCATCGCCATAGGACTCCAGGGAAGAAGCAGGAGCACCCATGGGCTCCTTATTCTAAGGGGTCTTTGTGTCCCCGAGCTGGTAGACAGTTCATCCCCCATGCCTCTGCTAAGCCTGCCACACGGAGACCAGGCAACCCCTTTCCTCCCTCTCCTTTATCTCCTGGTGGCGCCCTGGGTATTTCGGGAGGGGGATGGTTGAAGCTGGGTGGCTGGTTCCTGCCTCTGGCTCTGCCACAACCTGATTGGAGGGACTGTAAGCATGAGATCAGGAAATGTGTGTTTTCTGATGTCAATGTCACCGATCCTACACCTGCCCTGCCCCAGGGGAGCAGCCACCTACCAGACAAACTGAGAAGCAGGGTGTGTGCAAAGTTCACATGAGATTTCAAAAGCTGGGCACACAGAAAAAGCCCCACAACATATCTGATTGATAACTTCATACTAAATACATGTTAAAATAATGTTTTGAGCCGGGCGTGGTGGTGTATTCCTTTAATCCCAGCACTCAGGAAGCAGAGGTAGGAGGATCGCCATGAGTTCGAGGCCACCATGAGACTACATAGTGAATTTCAGGTCAGCCTGGGCTAGAGGGAGACCCTACCTTCCAAAAAAAAAAAAAAAAAAAAAAAAGGAAGACAAAAAATCTGGAATATATTGGATTAAATTTGAAGTATTGTTAAATTTCATCTGTTTCTTTTACTTCCTGTGGCGAGTAGGAAGTGGACCGCAGCAGACATGGCATGTGTGACACTCCCGTAGACACAAAGCCTCAGCCAAGCTGTCCCATGCAGCGAGCTGGTCCCGGTTGGCAGAGCCCTGTGGGGACACAAAGGAGAAAGCCCATTCATGCTCTATCTAGTGGGTAGGGTATCCCCAAGTTTGTGGTGGTACAGATACTTGTTCACACCTCCTGCACCCCAGCACCCTGGCAAGCCTGGCACTTGGACAACGATAGGCTGTATTAACGGACACTTGATCACATTCTTGGAGACTTGCAGGGCAGCAGGAAGCCACTGAGGTTCCCTTCGCAAGGAAACTGGGGACCTTAATGTGGAGCGGACAATGGGTGCCAGCCCCCAAACATTCATCAGGCCCCCTCTGAGGTTGAGGTGTTCACACCTCTTTGCCTCTGCAGTTGGATGCTCATATCTGTCCAGGGTCCCATCTTAAATCTGCAGCAAGGTGCTGCAGCTGGTGCTGCAGTGGAACCCAGAAATTTCTTGGCCCATCCTTGGTGACCTCCAGGCCATATACAGTCATGACTGTCTCAAAATGCTGGTCCTGCCCTGGGGCAGTGAGCACATCACAGCCTGGGTGGGTCTCTCTCACACACACTTGGAGAGTGTGGTATTGTCAACTTGACAGATCCTAGAGTCTCCTGGGGAACATCTAGATCAGATGGTTAGCCCCTGGGCATACCTGTGAGGGATGACCGAATTAGGTTAATGGAAGTGGGAAGACCCACCTTACCTGAAGCTGGCGCCATGCCTGTAGTCCTGGACTGTAGAAACAGGAGAGAGCAGAAGTCATCTCTTTCTGCTTCTTCCCTGCTAACATGATGATGTGATGCTGGCTTCCTGCTCCTGCCATGCTTCCCGCCCCCCCATGATGGACTCCACCCCCTGGAGAAGCTGTAAGCCAAAATAAGCTCTTTCCTTCCCTAAGCTGCTTCTGGTCGGGTCAGCACTTCAGTTTCGCTGTCTCTTCTGTGGCAGACTCTGGGCTGAGTAACTCAACACATCACTGACCACTTCATGCATCCCAGCAAGGGACAGGAGGAAGCCTTGGGATGCCTGTGGGCTTCTAGTGCAGCCTGGAGATTTGGAAAGGTATTTGCAGATGGAGGATCGTGGACCACTTCTGTTGTAAAGGACATATGCTCTGTGAATAGGAGAACAGAGGTGGGATTGGTATTCCAGACCTGCAAGGTTCCAAGGAATGGGGAAGCTTGGAGGGTTCACATGGGTTTGGCAGACTGGACAGCAACAGTCAAGGCAGCGAGGGACGGGAGACAGGCTGCAGAGGAGAGGGCTGGGCTGGAGAGATTGCTCAGTGGTCAGTGCGCTTCCCGCACAAGCATGAGGACCTGAGGGGCGGCTTGAAACTGAGTTTAAATCTCCAGATCCCATGTAAAGCAGCCGAGGGTTCGGCCATGCGTGCCTGGAACTCCAGTCCCACAGGGGAGCAGAAACCCGAGAATCCATGGAGCCCTGAAAGCCCCAGGAACAGTAAAAGGAGACTATAGCTCAAAATATGACCAGGCCAAAAAGCAACAGAACAGAGCACTTGAGGTTCCATTCCAGCCATGGCAGGCAATGATCCCCCACTACAGGTAAACATGTGGGGGTGCCATGTACACATGGGTACACATGCATACACACACACACACACACACACACACACACAAACCCAAGCAAAAATAAATTTTTTAAAGAAGAGGAGCCTTGAATGCCCCACCCAGGGCACGATAATGAGAGCTATAGAAGGTCTCTGGGAGAAGGGGAGGGATTAGATTTAGTTTAGTTTAGCTTTGGCAGACAAGGAATGAAAGGGTTAACAAAGGGACAAATTTTGGGGCATGAATTTGGACTTTGACATCAATGGCACTGATGCTTAATGTCAGGTGTCAACTTGACAGGACCTGAGGACCTGGAATCATCTAGAAAGAAAGCCTCTGGGGCCTAAGAGGGATTTTCCAGATCAGCTTACTTGAGGTGGGAAGAGCTACTTTAACTCTAGGCACACCATTCCATGGGCCGGGGTGCTGGGCTACGTACAAAGGAGAGAGATGATGGAGCACCAGCATGCATCACTCTGCTTCCTCACTAGGGACTGAATGTGACCAGCTGCCCCTCGCTTCCGCCACCCTGACTGTAACCTGGAACTGTAAAGCAAACACACCCTTCCTTCTTTAAGTTACCTCTCATCGGTTACTTGGTCACAGCAAGGGGAAAGTCACTGATACACACAGAGAAAAGGGGGAGACCCCAGCAATGGAATAGGCCACACCAGATGTCATATGGAATGTGGGGGACAAGGGGGAGTCTGCACTGCGTCTCACAAACGTCAGCTCTGATAGCCAGGCTAGAGGAATCCATAGCTGGGCCTCAATGGATCCCAGAGAGATAGTGACCCTTCAATGACAGTGACATATCCCTGGGCGAGAGAGCACCCTCCGGCGCCCACAGGCTTCCCCCTGACCTCACACAGGCTGTCGTGACAGCCCAGGGCAAAGTAGGGGACCCTGCTAGCTGAGACAGCAGGTCATCCCCAGCTAACTAGCTAAATAAAGACGTGATGGTAATGGTTAAACTGCAGCATCTCGTTAATTTCATGTGAGAGGTGGGGAAACACCAGACGGCACCTCCCTGAGATTCATGGTTTGCCTGGCCCCAAGACATCCCCATGTGTCTGCTTGGGTCTAATTTAAGTATGTAAATTTAATGGTTCAGTAAGTAAAATTGCCTTTATTGTTTGGAGTGGTTTGCACAATAATTTATGGGCTCCGCTGGCTCATTGATGGATCCTGGGATGGAGGTAGGTGTCTGCTGTGAAGTGGATATTTATGAGAGAAAACTTCAACCCTGAAGCCCAGAGCAGCAGATCCCCCATCATCAAGAGGAGAGAAGGCTGGCTGACCCCTGACCCGACAGAAACGGAGAACCTCAGGGCAGGAGCACAAGGAGCCCACGGTTTCTCTTCCTGGGGTCACAAGCCTGATGGCGTACCCTACCCTACAGAAGCTGGGGAGTAGCGTCACAAACGGGCAAAACTCCAGGTAATTTCCACCCACTTGTCCCCACAGCCAGCATGATTCATCCCCACCCACTTCTGACCGGGCCCTGCACCCTGCCACCCTCCTCCTCCAACCCATCCCTGCTGGGGGCAGCTGGCTATGGGAACACTTGTCCCAGGAGGGTGAAGACATGACCAGCTAAAGGGCCAGGTGACTCAGGGACAAGTCCTACTAACAGGTGTGAGCAGGCCTGCGCTGGAGTGTCCCTGGGCATCCAGGGATGAGGGTCAGGCTCTCTGCTGACTCTTCTCCAATCTTGATGAGAAGAAGCCCCGCTGGTAGGCAGGGCTCAAGGCCCTTCCCCTCCAAGGCTCCCAGGTGAGACTGTAGACACAGCCAGAGTAGCCCAGGGCCTGGCTTGGGCGGGGAGGGGGGGTAACTGCTCCTGCGCCCTCTCCTTTTGGGGAACGTATTTGGAACCAGATGGAGTGGCAACTATATAACAGGGTTCTCAATGCTACTGAATGAAGTTGTACTTTAAAATGGGTAAATGAGGGCTGGGGAGATGGCTCAGTGGTGAAAGGTGTCATTCCCAGCCCCTACGTGAAGCCAAACGCAGAGTGATGTGTGATTCTGTGATTCCAACGTGGCAACAGGAGGCAGACTAGGAAAATCTAGAAACTCATGGTCCAGACACAGGACGCCCCCTCCAACACAAGGGAGACCCTGTCTCCAGCAAACGGGAAAGAGAAAGAAGACAAGCATCCCAAGGTTGTCTTCAGACCTCCGCAAGAGCATCGTGGCATGCACAGACCCACGCACACGCTTCCATTCTTACATACAGACAACACGTGGTAATAAAAAAGTAAATGGTTAAAATGATGTATTTTAGCACAATAAAAAATAGAGCCCCAGCCCCAGGAGGAAAGCGAGGCAATACGGAGATTACAATTGTCCGTAAGTCAGGACCCACACAGATCCCGGAGGGTGGGGGAGAGACTACACCAATGATAATAAAATAAGACTGAACAGCACTGGGGATTAAAGAAACCTCATCTTTCAGGCTCCCACGTGGATAATCAAGAGTTAACTCTTACTAAAATAATAAAAGGCAGGAGCCGGAGGACTAAGAATTACCTCCTTAGACCACTGCCAGAGATGATATTCATAAAGTAATGACGCCCCTCTTTAGTCTCTCATTTTATTAAACAAGATGTAATTGTAGCCAGGCTGTTCCCCAACTTCCAGGGGAAGGTAACTGTCAATCAAGATGAAGCATGTCATCATTTACGGATGTCCCAGCCTGACAGGTAGGTAGGTAGGTCCGTGTGGTCGGTGAGTGAGTGTGTGCGGGTGTGATCTAGGGCTGTCACTAGCTCAGTGCCTTTCACGGTGACAGCAAAGGACCCTGAGAACAGAGGAGGAGGACCGCCTTTCGCAGGCAGAGCCCCTGAGGCCGAGGAAAAGGTGGGAGACAGGTGCAGGGTTCCCCCCAGAAAGCCCAAGACAGAAGGAGATCACAGCAGGAAACCACCACATAGCAGGGGTATCCCAATGATACTAAAATAAGCCTGAACAGCTAGCTGTGGGGATAGAAAATCATCTCTCGGGCTCACACATGGATGATGGGGAGTTAACTCTTAGTAAAATAATAAAAGGCAGGAGCCAGAGTTCCAGACCAGCCTGGGTTACACAGCAAGATCCTGGAGGGAGGGAGGGAGGGAGGGAGGGAGGGAGGGAGGGAGGGAGGGA
>PVHP010035124.1:0-18636 GCA_004024765.1 Zapus hudsonius | reverse complement strand
GAGAGAGAGAGAGAGAGAGAGAGAGAGAGAGAGACTGCTTGTGCCAGGACCTCTAACTTCTGCAAACAAACCTCAGATGCATGCACCACTTTGTGAATCTGGCTGTATGTGGGTACTGGAGAACTGAACCTGGGTTGTTAAGCTTTGCAGAGTGCCTTAACTGGTAACCATCTCTCCTGCAGAGCCTCAGGATTTTTGATTAAGGTCAAGCTTACTATTTAAGTCTCCAGCAGTCTGCTAGAGGAGGTGGCACTAGGGGTCAAAACTTTAGTCCAGCCCTAAGGTGTGCTCAGAGTCAGTTTGAGCTCTGGCTATTTGGTGGTGTCTCTTTGCTATGGACCTATGGAAGTAAGCCAGTTTCGCCATTGATGATACTTCCCCTGGATTTTGTAAGCCTGAAATAAACCCTTTCCACCCATAAGCTGTCTTTGATCAGGTGTTTTACACAGCAACAAGTAACTACAACAATAAGAATGGAAGGGGTCTGATAATTTACAAACTGGGTAAGCAATCTATTTGCTACATTTAAGTGGTAAAAGTAACAATTCATAGGAAGGGAGGCTTTAGGTAATAAACACATAAACATCCAATTTTTACTAAAGTCACCTGTTTGTATAATCTTTGCTATTTCTTTTTTCTTTTTTTATTTATTTTTTATTGTCCATAATGAGTTTCATTATTTAGTCGGCAAACAATGAGTTGTTATCCCCAATTCCCCAATACCCCACCCACCCCACCTATTTCTTCATTTAGCCATTTCCCTACAGAAACATTACCCAGCTAAGAATCCCTGGCTATGGCTCTACTACAATAAAATAAAAAGCTTTTGCATTTTCATTCCAGTCATCAAGTGTATTAAGTTTGGACATAAAACATGGCTATTACCTCAAAGGGAATAAGAGATCATTTATTGTGAGCCATATATGAGTGAGCATGGCCCAGGAACCCCAGGTTACCCCAAATAACATGTTCCACCATGGTAGCAATTTCACTTCCTTTCCTCTGCCAGGCACTTCAGAGTCTCTTCTCTAATTCTGAACTCCACCTTTCTCTCATCTGGTAGCAATCCAGGGAGTTGTCTAGTCTAAAGGGACAAGGACCTTAGACCTCGAGCTAAAAGCTATAACACTGGCTACTGACAAGGGTCAAGGGTTTTGATATTGAAGCTTGTAACACTTGAGCGGCTATGGGTCCCTAGACCACAGGCCTTCGCAAGGACTGTGACATTACAGGGCACCATTTGCCACTACGTCCATCTGCCTACTGCCACCACCTGCTGCTGTCAAACACTGAGGGAAGTCAACAATGCTAGAGATCAACCCTTAATGAGCTTCATGGTGACTCATAATTTGTAGCCAAGTAGAGCAAAGGAACCTCAGCCAGCTGATTGGTGACAACTGTATGGAGTAGGCAGTGGCAATTAGGCTAATATTACCACCTGAATCCAGGGACTTCAACACCTATAAGCCAGGGCACAGTTACTGATCTTCAAGACCATGAGTTCCCATCCAATCTTTGTTGTTGTTAATATATGTTGAGGAAGGTCCAATGTATCTGAGACTAACCTCAGCCTTGAACTCCTTATCTCTGGCTTGGGTCTTCCCATTGTTAGAATAGCAGACATTCCCCAATGTGCCTGGTACACCCAACCATTATTAAAGCTGTTGAGATATAAATTCTGAAAAAATAAGTACAGACATACATCACATCATAACATTTTAGTCAGATAGACCCCAAGTATAAAAGACTACATAGTAAGATTGTATCATGTAAAGACCTCATAGCTTGAAGAACATTTTATTATATTTACACAATTAAATAATCGCCTAATAAAACAAATTCTTAGAACACAGCTCTGCTGATAAGTGATGCATGACTATAAAATCCACTGTTTCCTTTAATTTTTTAACTGAATTTTTTTGTCCTTCCAAATAAGTTGATTATCTTATAGAATTAAAAGCATACTTTTTGGTCTTAAATTGGAGGGCCATAAGTAACAAGAGAGAAAATCTAAGAAGGCCTAAAAAAATCCAGAAATGTTGGCATTTTCATAACGAAGATAAACATCTAGGATGCAGCACACACATACTACAGATATTAGAAAATATGTAAGAGTTAAGAATGTTCTTAAATGACTTTGTCAATAGTGAGGAGACTGAGACAGTTCCACATTATCGCCCTCAGCAGCCTGAGAAAGCCCCTAGAGTTTAAGGGACCTCAATTCAGGCAAATCCAGGATTAGTGGCTTCTGTGCAGAAAGGAATTTCAGGAAGAACCAGTACAGTGCAGATGTTATTAAGTATATTAAATAAGGCATCCAAGAGAATGAAAGCACAACCAACAGTATGGCTACTGGCTTCTTTTAAGAGAGAGAGCTGTTGAAGGAAAATAAGTACATACCCAAGTATAGGTAAGGGCTCCTCAAGGGAGAATTGCAATTACATGTCTTAGCAATGGCCATATACACAATTTTGGCAACTCTCGAGTTATATCTCACAGATCGATAGGAAAGCTTTGGGTTGTTTTTTCATTTCTATTTCCTTTTTTTTTAATATTTTATTTATTCATTTTCAAGCAGAGATACACACAGAGAAGGAGAGAGAGAGAGAGAGAGAGAGAGAGAGAGAGAGAGAGAGAGAGAGAGAGAGAGAGAGAGAGAGAAAGAGAGAAAGAACCAGGGCCACCGCCTTGTGGGTCTGCCTTATGTGGGTCCTGGGGAATTGAACCCGGGGCCTTAGGCACTGGAGGCAAGTGCCTTAACCGCTGAGCCGTCTCTCCAGCCCTCTATTTCCTTTTTGATAAATGAGATTACATGGTGGTTCCAGAGGTTCCTTGGACAGGATTATAATCTAATAAGGTAAAATCAGGAGCTATTAAAATTGCACAAAGGGGTTAAAAAGGACAAGACCTTTCATTGTAAAGGGTGTTTCTGGTGAGATTCCTAGAAAACTGCAGGTTTACAACTGGGCAATGAAAAAGGCCTTTAGCAGTTATTAATTGTGCTGAAATTCTTGCTTTTGTAAGAGAGAAAGTCCAACTACATTCCTGATTGAGGGGCTTCTCTCAATTCTCATATTGATACAGGAATTCTGGGGTGTCTTTGAGTGGGCAGTAATTCTTGAACTATATATTCATGGTTACATAAAGCTTCCACTGAATTAGTGGATTCCCATTTCTGGCCTTAAAAATTTCAATGAATGAAACCCACAGAACCGAGGATAAAGATTAGAAAAATTTTATCAGAGTTTGTAAGATAGGACTTATAGAGATAGAACTTAAGAGAAGGAAAGTATTTAGAGCTCCTGTCCAAAAGGAATAGGGTCCCAGAAATGGGAAAGCCCACCTAGAGACCCAAATTGGTGTATTTTATTGGAGTTTATTGGATGTGGCTGAACAGGTTAGTCCACCCCTGACGCAGCCAGGTTCTCAGGACAGGGAGTAATCCCTTTACAGTCCTTCTTTTCTAAGAAAAAAATAGATAAGACTGGAGGTACCTATTCACCTCCTCTGGTGAGGTCTTAGGAAAAAAGCATAAGGAAAGCAAAAACAAAATCAGGTTCTCCCTTACAATTTCAAGTACAATCCTTGTTTTACTTTGAAGAGGCTCTGTTACCCCAAAACTGCCTTAATATCTCCCTATCTTTCTATCCTGCCTAAATTTCATTTGTTGTAATACAAAAGCTTATTAAAAGACAAGATCTATGTAAATATTTATTATCTATACATAATTTTTAATGAAACAATGCTACCAAGAAAAAAATAGAGAAAAGTGAAAAAATTTTAAAATACCTTGATATAAAGTCTTACTGATAGTAGTTAGGAAGCTGCCAATCTTGCATGAGTCTTGCTATATGAAATAATACATAAGCAGTACTTAATTACTACTTAGAAAATAGTTATTCATTCCTAAAACCTAAAATTGGATACTGTAAACACTTTTCTATGGTATAATTTCCTCACTGCTAATTTGAGCAACTTGGCATAAAATTCATCATGCTTGTTTAAAAGTGGTTGGTTGTTGGTTTTGTAATGCTATTAGGAGACTCAGGAGAAAGCTAGCTTCTTTTAGGCACTTCAGTTAGGAGCAGAAGCCCAAAGAGAAACAACAACAACAAATGCTCACTGGGGGGAGGGCAGAGTACTGTTTCTTGGTCTGGGTAATCTTCTGCTTGCCTCTGCTTTATAGTTTTGGGTAAAGTCTCACTTTAATGACATGTATAATTCTCCTCTGGTCTCTAAATCTACCATGTGCACATTTCCCTTACAGTCTAATCTACCATATGGATGCTTTCTCTAAACTCTGGGCCTGCTACCTGTGTAAATTCTTGAAACTCAAGGTAACTATGGGTGTCAACTCTCTTTACTACTCTATTTTCATCTAAATTTTTTGGTCTCTGCTTTAATATTTTCCTTCTGCTATTCATCCTTAAGCCCCCACCATTGGCTCCCGTAACTCTTCCATGGAAAACTTCAGGGTGGATGCTATGTGTCTTCTAAATCTCTCTACATAAGCACCTAAACTCTCTCTTCAATGTGTTTATGGCTCCACTCCAGCACTTCTCTTAAAGGAATCTCATGGATTATGCTGTGTTTTCCACACAAGTGTGTTTCTTACCTTCCACCTGCTTGTGACTCTGCACTAGCCCTCTTCCAAGATCCTAATTTCCCACAATTAGTGATTTTTCCCTAAATAAACTCGAAATTCATAATTTAGCCTTCTTCAGCCTGGTTTTATAAATTCTTTGTTAAAAATAGAACAGGATCCAAAACTGGGGTTAATAAACTTGGTGGACCCCTCCAGAACCCAAAATCCTGCGTCAGTGCTTGGGATTAAATTCAGGACCTTATGCATCCTGAATAAGTTAACACTCTTAAAAGTATTTTCTTTGGGAAGGATATGCTACCAAAAAGGAAGAAAACACTGAAGTGGTCTCAAAGACAAGTAGCATTGCCTATAAAATACTAAAATTTCTGCTGTGAGAGTAGAAGAGGAGAAAGGTCTGAATAGTGTAGGTGAGTTGATTTTTTTCCTTTGGGCTTTGTTGTAGACAGTTCCATGTTGCTGGAATAAACATCCAAACCAGACATAGCTTATGGGATTTCCAATTTACAGGTCCAAGGGAGAAGTTCCATCTATGGCGGAAGAGGGTGGCTCTATTTCATAAATCCAATCAGAGAGAAAACGGCAGCAAGCAAAATGGCAGCACAGCATACACACCAAAGAACAGCAAGCACCACCCTGCCAGAGCTCAGCCTGCTCTGTATTCTTCTGGGCTGGAAATTATATCTGCCACCAAGCATACCTTAGGGTTAGACCCCAGGATACATCCCCAGTGACACCTTTGGGTAGAGACCCAAATTACAAGCTTTAATAAAAAGCCTGAGTCTATGGGGGCCATACATTCAAACATAGGCTTATAGGCTCAATATAAAGAAGAAACACCTAAGCAAAGTTAAGTAGCTAAAATTAAAACACACAAAGCTATTAAATATTCTCAACTCCAATACCTTCAGTTTTAGATTTACAAAATGCCTGAAATATTTTTAATGGAAATTAATCTGAATTTTGTATTATATGCATGTATTATTTAGATGGATATCACAAACCTCTAAATAATTTTTTTTCTCATTGAGAAAGAGATGGTGTCCATATTAAAAGCTGCTTCTGTGTGACTCAGTAAAGAGTCAGAATTAAAAAAAAAAAAAAGTCTGTTCCAAGGCCAGAAAGAGAAGGTCAGAAAATGTATTGTGAGGATACCTAGAAAGCAGAAAGAAGACAGAAGACACAGAAAAGAAGCAGGCTAAACACTTCCAAACAACTAGCCAGCAGCCCAGGTAAAGAGACAATGGGGGTCTGACCATCAGGACATTAGCCAGCAGCCCTGGTGAAGAGACACTGAGGATCTGACAGTCAGGACATAAGCCAGCTGCCCTCACAAATTTCATCCAGTTTGGTGAGGAAGTAGTTCCTCCAGCAGATGTGGTGGACAGAAATCCCATCTTGGCTGGGTGTGGTGGTGCACACCTTTAATCCCAGCACTCAGGAGTCAGAAGGAAGAGGACTGATGTGAGTTTGAGGCCAGTATGAAACTACATAGTAAATTTCAGGTCAGCCTGGGCTGGAGTGAGACCAAAACAAACAAACAAACAACAACCAAAAAAAAAAAAAAAAAAACCTCAAAAAAGAAATTCCATCTCGTCATTCCATATGGCTTGAGGAGGTATGGCCAGACACCATCTTGAGAAGAAACTTATTATTTAAAATTGAGTAACTGTGGGGGTCCTGAGAACAACCACTAGGCAGGGAGACTAATGTTAACCTGCTGTAGTTAACCTGCTGTTAACCCTGAGTGATAGCCTTGGAAAGCAGATGTGGAGAAAAAGAGGGCAGGAAACTGAGAAGTCAAAGGGTATACAGAGCAGGAAGTTCTGCCTAAGCTCTGATGGACAGAGGGACAAGTAGCTCTGCCCTGAAAGGTGGTGGTTTGAGTCAGGTGTCCTCCTTAAACTCTTGTGTTTTGTACACCTGGTCCTCAACAAGTAGAAATTTGGAAGGTGGAGCCTTACTGGAGAAAGTATGTTGTTGGGGTTGAGCTTAGAGGTGTTATAGTCAGCTCCCCTTTGCTAGAGTTTGGCTCACTCTCCTACTGCTGTTTTATACCTGCTGTGGCAGAGGTGATGTCCAGCCTCTGCTCATGCCATGCTTTCCCCTGCCATCGTGGAGCTTCCCCTAGAGACTGTAAGCCAAAATAAAAGCTTTCCTTCCACCAGCTGCTTTTGGTTAAGTACTCTGTCCCTACCAAGTCTAACGAGGGTGACAGAACCTGCCCAGCTTACAGACCACAACATGTAACCAACACAGGCCCAAGATACAGAAAGAAGGGGAAGTATTAAAGTGAAGACAGCTCTGGTGAGATCAAGCATTTGTTCACTACTGGCTTCATGAGCATGAATCATAAGAAAAACAAGAATGAAAGTACACCTGACCCATGACCTTGTGCATGTAACTGGCAGTCTCCAATATTTAAAGAAAAAGAAACGGGCTGCTCAAATACTTCAGCTTTCTTTTTCCTTTCTTTCTTTTTTCTTTTTTTTTTTGGTCCACTTATCTCTCTCCCTTTTAAAACAATTACTATGCTTTCATGGTCGTTGGTGACATAGGCGTTACCTATTTTAAGTGTATGTCCTGAATAGTCTGGTAGTCCTATTGCAATATACTATGCTTTCTAACCTCTGGGGGGTACTGTGGACTGAGCTCTCAAGCGTGGTCTGCTCAATGAGAAGAGCTCCAAATAAAACCAGAAGAGATATGAAAGCCAACAGATGTTTCCATCACAACACAGAAACACAGGAAACATGAAGAAGTCAACAGGATGCCACCAAAAGATCTTAACTGAATTCAAAGATACTGGAATGTATAAAAGGCTGGATGAAAATCTCAAAAGTTTACCAGCAAAAACGAACAACCACAAAGAGGATACAAACAAGGAGACAAATTCAATCCAGGATGTAGGAAAGTCAGAGATACAAAGGAAAAAGTAAGCAAAGCAGAGGAAATGGAGAGGCTGAGCCAGGAGAATCTGAAGCTCCCTGGCCACCAGAACAATGTTTTCAGCACTAACAGGCTCTGTGTTAAAGAAAATGGAAGAGTGCAGAAACCTTGAGGATATTCTCTTTGACCTGTGCATGCATGCGCGCGCGCGCACACACACACACACACAATTTTTTGGGGAAAAAAAAGTGTCCCAGAATTACAGAAAGAGTAAGGGCCAACAGGCAAGAAGTCAGGTATCTTGACATATGACTCTTCATGCATCTGGCTTTATGTGGGTACTGGAGAATGAAACCCGGCAATCAGGTTTTGCAAGCAAATGCCTTTAACCACTGACCCATCTCTCCAGCCTCTGCATCATTTCAATAATCTTCATGGTGTGAATTAAAAGAGCTAACCCCTTTTAGGAATTGGTATACTGGCTGTGCATGATGGCACATGCCTATAGTCCCAATATTAGTGCTACATACTGACACTGTCCTGTGTCAAGAAAAAACAAAATCACAGTCTACATTCAATACTATTACTGTATCAGTGGAAGATAGAATTTTACAAAACAAGCTTTGTCTTCTCTTCTGCAATTCTGCTTTTATGAAAAAGCTATAAAAATGCTACATTGTTTATGAAAGCATGCATCAGGGAATGTTTAATCTACTCTTCTATTTGTCTGTGTTCATAAACCAATATTCATCATACAAGATCAAATTCTACACTAGAAAAGGGAATTTATGTATTTATTTTTCTTTCCTTAATATGTTTGGATGCAGTTTTGAAAAGTTAGAAAATGGTACTTAAGCAGGGTGTGGAGGCATGTTCTTTAACCCCAGAACTCAGCAGGCAGAGGTAGCAGGATCACTGTGAGTTTGAGGGCACACTGGATCTGCAGAGTGAGTTCCAGGTCAGTCTGTGCTAGAGACCCTACAATGAAACACCCCCCCCCAAAAAAAAAAGAAATAAAGAAAATGGGGGCTGGACAGATGGCTCAGCAATTAAGGCGCTTGCCTCCAGAGCCTAACAACCTGGGTTCAATTCCCCAGTGCCCACATAAGCCAGATGTACAAAGTGCCACATGCATCTGAAGTTCCTTTGCAGTGGCTAGAAGCCACTGGTGTGCCCATACACAGCTTTCTCTCTGCTTACAAATAAATATTTTTTAAGATTTAATATTTTTTAAAAAGAAAATAGTATTTAATAAACTTACCATTTTTTAGGTTTTGACAATGGTTTGTATTTGCTGTATTTCACACGCCATTCAAGAACTTCTTTACAGCGCTGACATACTCCGTCATGAAGTTTTGCATTAATTTTCTAAAAAAAAATTAAGAATTTCACCCATTAGCCAGCATTGCAAAACTCATAAAAAGATTCATGACAATTTTAGTTTCCTTAAAAAAAAACACCCAATAACCTTACTTTCATCTAGTAAGATATGTATTTAGTACATATTTTATGTATAATACTTGACTTGGTTTTTACAAACAATGGTTCTTAACTGGGTTTGGCTCAGCATAACTTAGGAAACTGTTTATCTTCTGGCATATAGAATTTGAGAAAGTTGTCCCTATTGATCCTTATATATAACAATACTTAATAGGTCAAAACTCATTGTGGGTAGTTATGGCATACGTATTTTACTGCTTGTAAACTATACCTGAATAAAACTGTAATGAAAGAAAAACTAGTTCCTATTTTAATTTTTGCATTTATGTGTGTGTTGTGTATGGTGAATGTGTATGCATGTGCATGTGTGGGCATGTATGCAGAGGACAGCAGTTGACACTGGGTTTCTTTCTTCATTGCTGTCCACTCTATTTTACTGAGGCAGGGTTTCTTACTTGAAGACAGAGCTCTACAATTTGGCTAGTCAACTTAGCTAGCTTGTCCTGGGGATTCTCCTGTCTCTGCTTCCAGAGTACTAGGATTGCAGTTGGGCTGCCACACCCATCTGGCAATTGTGGGTGCTGGGGGTCTGAACTCTGGTCCACACGATTGGATGGCAAGAGCTTTATCCACAGAGCCATCTCTCCTGCCCCCATATTTTATGGCTATGGTTGAACAATTCAGATTCTACCAGTGATTTAGAATTAAACTGAAAAAACCGAGTTCAGAATTATCAATCTGCTGAGGAGAGCAGAGAACTATGGCACACCAGGCATACCAGGGAGATGCTGGAAGAGGGATTTCATTACTCAGTTTAATCCTTACACGTTAAGTAATAAAAAATGTTTTACAGATGTTTCTTAGAAGGCCCTATTTCCAACTAACCAAAACAAAATACTCTTCCAGCTAACCTATCCATCCATCCATTCATACACACACACACACACACACACACACACACACACACACACACACACACACACACGTGAATATCTGGTGAAGAAAGGAGCTGGGGCGATCGCTCAGTGGTTAAAGGTACTTGCTTGCAAATCCTGATGGCCTGGGGTTCAATTCCGTAACTCCCCACATAAATCGAGATGTAAAAGTGGAGGAAGGGGGCTGGAGAGATGGCTTAGGGGTTAAGGTCCTTGCCTACAGAAGCCTAACAACCTGGGATACCCAGATTTGATTCCCCAGTCCTCACATAAAGCCAGATACACAGGGTAACTTATGCATCTGAAGTTCATTTGTAGCAGCTAGAGGCCCTGGTGTGTCCTCTCTCTTTCTCTCTCTCCCCCCTTGGAAATAAAAATCAAATTACAAAAATAAATGAAAGTAGAACAAGCTTCTGGTGTCCCACTGCAGTGGAAAGAGACCCACAGAAACACATGCATACATGTACAATTAAAAAAATAAAAGCTTTATGAGGAAAAAACATTTTAAATAATTTTCTTCTCAAAATGTATGCTCATAAAAGGGAACATCTTAACTTAGCCACTCATGATCCTCCTGCCTCAGCTTCTCTTAGCAATACCATGTTCAACATAGATTTTTGTTAAACTACTATTTTTTTTTCTTTTGAAGCAGGTCTCACTCTAGCCCCGGCTGACCTGGAACTCACTCTGTAGGCCCAGACTGGCCTCAAGCACAGTGATTCTCCTACCTCAGCCTCCCTAGTGCTGAGACTAAAGGCATGAGCCACCATGCTAGGTGGCAATGGCAATATTTCTGTACCATATATTCTTTGTATTAGCCTTATATTTTATAGCATATTTATTTGATTCAAGATTGCCTATGATTTCTTTGGGCCAAGGAAGGTTAGTTTTTGCCCACTGTTGGAAATAGTCAGTAGAGGACAATTTAACTTTTTTTTTCTTTTTTTACTTGTTTTAAAATTTTCTCCAGGGGAGAAAAACATAGGGCAAAGATGTAAATTCTCTGGAAGGCTATTTAAAAGCACAATGTGTCAATTTGATCATCTGAAAGAACCAGACTTAAAGTGTGTATAATAGTCAGGAAAGCTCTGAAGAGAGTAAAATAATCTGACAAAGCATTTATTCCAAGAGAAGATATTTCAAAGGTATTTTCAAATACCATAAATTAAGTTTTGGATACCTTATATTTGAGTTTAATGCAAACTGTTCCTGTTATCTATAAAATATGTATGGGAATGTTCCTTTCTTTCTGATAAATGGAGAGTCCCTGGAAAAGTAACTTCTGCATGCCACTATATTTACATCTACAAATTCCTCTTCCTCTCCACCTTGGCACTGTTACCACACACAGGGCTGGCTACAAAATATGCAGAACTCAAGTTCACAGTTAATCAATTGCCTCACTGCCCTTTACTGCCTAGAATACCTTACTAAAACACATCACTCTGACAAGTATAAGAACAAGTTAGAAACTTTGAGCTATGATTATAATGCATTCGAATGTGATGTAAGCTTTCTACTACCATGTTCTTACAAAGCAGGAGATTTGATTATCTGCAGTTTTAGTCCATCAACACACACTGCTTGTTCTCTAGGAAGCATTATTTGGTTTCCTGTTTGCTACCCTAGATGGTTTCTGACCAGTTCGTCTTGATCTAAGAAGCATTGCATACTTTGGAAACTGGTTTCTTTAAGGGTGGATTGACTGTAGAACAAAACAGGTCTTTGTGGAAACTTGTCCTGAGAGTGATGCATGAGGCAGTATAAATGCAGACAATGTACTGAGTTCACGTGACCAACAAGGACTACTACAAGATTAATTTTGGTTTTTATGTGCTAAGAAATGAATGAAGGTGACAGTAAGTTGTAGAAGGAGAGAGAAGAGAGGGAGAGAGAGAGAAACTAAATAGCACAAAGAAAAGTGAGCACCTTGCTTTGTCTTATTTTGTCTTATTTTGCAACCTAGAAGTGAACATTTCCAGAGACCTGCTGAAGAAAGCATGATCCTAGCTGCAGTCTGGCCTTGAATTCACTCCTTCTGCCTCAGCTTCTCATGTTTCCTCAATCTAAATTTGACCAGGGGATAAACAATTCTAGAAGAACTTATATGTCAATAGTAAAGTGAAAATCTTGAGGCCTCTCACTGAATTTCACCCCCAGCCCTACATTATTTGAAATCTTTTTGACAAAGCTGGACTATGGACACACATAAACTCTCTTACAAAAAAATAATATAACCAAAAGCAGATGAAGACAGAAATGAATGAGTCAGACAGGGGAATGCTGGGCCATGCACCTGCTTCTGATGGGCTTCTCAGCAGCCACCACCACACATCCCAATGTTACCGACACACCAAAAACCCAGTTCCTCAGAAGCAGAGGAACTATTCTTGCTACTGAAACCAGTCTGTCTTTCCCCAAAAAGACAACATGTGACACAGAAAGCCATATTTTCAAAACATTGTAACATACAAAGCACTACACAGAATCATTTTCTGTCCCAGTTCTCCCTTAAGGCCTGGGTTACTCTGCTCAAACAGCATGGTAAAACTATCCTTAATGCAGATCCCTGATGGTCAGAGCACCTGTAGGAATGCACAGCATACCATAAGGTCATCTGAGAAATACTAGTTTGCTCAACTGAGTCCTATGAACATTCCCTACTGTTATGGAAATGTCACATCTGCACAAAAAAGTTCAAACAATAATATTACTCAGACATGATGGCTCATACATGTAATCTCAGTGCTCAGGTAACTGAGGCAGTTGGAGGACTTCAAGTTTGAAGCCAGCCTGGGCTACAGAGTGTTGTTTTCGCCTCCAGGGTCGCCACTGGCAGCTGCAGAGGGAAAACAGAGAAGCGGTGGGAGCTGAGCGAGCTGTCCGCTGTCTCAGGGCTGGGGTCCACAGAGCTGGGGGCTGACACAGGGGGGTCCAGCGAGACACAGACGCGAGCAGATGTGTATAGTATATCCACGTGGTTCTTTATTCAATTGGGGGAACTTACATTTATAAGAAAAAGGGGGTCAGGGAGATGGGGAATAGGGAAGAGAAAAGGGGATTGGTTGATTGGGGTGGTGAGTTAGCGGCCTGCACTGGGATAGGTGAGTATGGACAACCTGAGAATATCTCATTTGGGGCCTGAGTGGCGGGAAATATGTGATTCTAGCCACAGTCTGTGGGGATGGGTATAAGGAAGTTTTTCTGATACCCATTGCCAGTCATGCTGAGATGGGAATGCTGGTTCCTGTGGCTAGCCCATGGGGGTTGGGAATCAGGGTTGATGGAGCCGGGAAACGCCTACCGAATTATCGGGGTTTCACCTCCCTCATACATCCTTAACCCTTTGTTCTCCGTGCCCTCAGTAGCAGTGCCAACAGGCAGTGCCCAACAACAGAAACCCCATCTCAATAAAAAACAAGCATATATATTTATATAGATATATATGTGTGCATATGTTTGAACAGCTACATACGCAAATACATAGATTTTTACATTACTATTGACGTATAAGTTCTTGTAGAATTGTTTATCCCCCTGGTCAAATTTAGAGTGAGGAAACTTGAGAAGCGAGGCTAAAGGATTGAATTCAAGTTCAGACTAGACTACAGAGCAAATGCCTATAAGCAATCAAATATTTTCCAATTTCATTCACTCAAAATATCAGAAGCAACAATAAAAAAGATGCAAAAATATGCCCTAGTTATAATCAAAATGCCCCTCGTTAATGTACTTAAAACACAAGGTTTTCTTAGAAATCAAGAAAAAAATATTTGATTCTCTCCTCCCACTTTCCTTGACATAGCTCGAACCTTTGCCCAACATCATCTACAATAATAAACAATCACATTTTCATCCAAAGACTGAATATAAAATGAGTTTGGTCTCCCCAAACAAAGGACTATTTTCTCAGTAAGTTGGTAGATGTATTGTCAGTTCAATTATACCAAGAGGGCCTATTTACAAAAGCTATGTAAAAACTATTTTAGCAGCCAAGCAAACTACCAGATTTTAATTGAAAACTTAATGTAGACACATATTTACGTGGTGTTCATCTGTTTGCAGGTAGAAAAATGGTATGGCAGAAGAGAAATTCCCTTAAAACAATTTTATTCTCCAAAATATATCCACTCACTATTGTCTCCCTTTGGTGATGGAAATTAAGGCTTGCATGCTAAACAAGGATTCCACCAACTACTTTCAGTTAAGAAAAATCTTAAAATGGGATGTGTACATTAACAACTGTTTCTGAAGCCTTCTAACAAGTAACACTGCACTCATAAAACTAATACAACTTTAAAGGACTACTCAGAGTTTGAACAAAGAACTCTAGTGTGGAGATTCTCAGTTCCCTTCTGTTATAATTTAGGAGGGATTTTTTCCTAGTGGTAGGAATGAAACCTAGAGCTTTGCAAGTGCTAGGCAAGCACTACCACTGAGCTTTCCCTTGAAATGGAACATTTTCTGTAAATAATATCCTTAGGAAAATTGCTCTTTATGAAAACTTCATCGTCAGTTCTATGGGGAACAACCCTTTCATCATCACAACATCACTGTAAATGTTCGCCAGTTCCATCTAGGAATGGTGTCTTTCCTGAAAACAAGATGCCCCTTACTGGTAGGTGGTGCTCTGACCTTTCAGGATCCTTTGCTCATATTTCCCCATTTAGTCATCAACTTCCTCTTTCTCAACACAGGTGCCTGGTTAGTCACCCTTTGTTTTCACACTACTCATGATCCATTAAGTGTGTAACTTCAACCTCAGCAATGAGCTCAGTGAAGATGACACCCAAACGAATGCCAGGTCCAATTAATGCTCTCCAGATATCCTGATGTCTCCAACTGCATGAGGGTCATGTTTTACTCCTCACAGAATTCATTGGAGACACTCCTAACTCAAAACTAAAAAGCAATTCCTGCCAGGTTTGGTGGCGCACATCTGTAATCCCAGTACTTGGAAGGCAGACATAGGTGGATGACTGTGAGTTTGAGGTTATCCTGAGACTACATAGTGAATTCTAGGTCAGCTTGGGCTAAAGCGAGACCTTACCTCAATAGACAGACAGATAGACAGATAGATAGATGGATGGATGATAGATAGATGATAGACAGACAGATACACAGATAGATAGATAGATTATATGTTACCTTTAAAAGGACTTCTAAATGACTCAGGTAAAAGAATTTCAGGTCACTTTGCTCCTTCTTCTACTTTTATCAACATGTAATTCTAACCAAATTAATTCTTTCATAAACCGGGTGTAGTGGCCTTTAATCCCAGCACTCGAGTCTCAATTGGTAGGAGAGTGCCATGAGGTGTGGGTCAGTCTGGTTACTGATGAGTTCCATGTGGGCCTGGGCTAGAGTAAAATCCTGCCTCAACAACAAAAATCATCTCCTAATTTCCCCTTCACTCTCTTCCCACTTCCTAGATGCTCACTGTCCATCAATGCATTTGGGTTTCTTTGGAAAAATGTTGACTTACATCCTCTGCCAGACTTTTAAGTGGGGTTGTTTGTTTGTTGGCTTTTGGGCACTTGAAGTTTGTTATATAGTTTAGATATAAATGCCTTATTAGATAAAGGACTTACAACCACTTTCTTCTACCCATTCAGATTTAAAAGGATTATTTTTACTCTAACATAGCTTATCAAAATACACTATCTTTTGATGAAAAACCTTTTGCTTTTAATTCATCATGAAGTACATTTTTGCATGTGGTGTATGGTGGGGGGGGCACACATGCACAGAAGGGCAACCTCAGGTGTTATTCCTCAGTTATGCCATCCACCTCTTTTGGAGACAGGGTCTCTCACTACAGCAGTTACTTTCTCATTGCTGGGACAAAATACCCTACTAGAAGCCGCTTGGGGAATGAAGGAGTTATTACATTTTCACAGGGTACAGCCCATCATGGCAGGGAAAGCATGGCAGAAGCAAGGAGCCAGCATCACACCAACAGTGAGAAAGAGGATGCCGCATGCTTGGTCAGCTTGCTCCTTTCTATCCATTTCAGGACTCCAGCCCAGGGAATGGTGCAGCCCCCAGTTAAGGTGGGTCTTCCCACCTTAACTAGCCTAATCAAGACACTCACAGGCATTCCCAGAGGCTAACCTAATCTATACAGTCCATCACAGGTAATTCTAGGGCCTGTCTAGTTGACAATCAATATAAACCATCAAACTCACCAATTAGGCTAGACTGGCTGGCCAGCGAGCCTGAGGGATCTTCCTGTCTCTGTATCCCCAGCTACATGCATGTCAACAAGCTCAGTATTTTTATATGGGTACTGGGAATTGGGTTCAGTTACTCATACTTAAAAGGCAAGCACTTGACCAACTGTGCTTTTCCCCAGAGCCAATTTTAATTTTGTTGCCTATGCCTTTTGTGTCCAAGGAATTGTTAAACTCAGTATCACAAAGCTTTTGTATCAGGTTTTCTTCTAACAGTTTAATAGCTCAAATAGTTATACATTTAGAGCACTATGTTAAATAATGGTGGAGATTGGGCACCCTTGTCTCAGTCCAGATTTTAGAAGAAATACTCTGGTTTTCCTTTAGTATAATATTGACTATAGGTTTGTCCTATATTGCCCTTATTATGTTTAAGTATATTCTTTCTATTCAGTTTCTTCATGACTTTTCTCATGAATGCATGTTGAACTCTGTCAAATGCCTGTTTATACTGAGATTACAATGTGATCTTTATCACTAAGTTTATTGGCTGGCCTGTGGTGAACCATTCTTGCATTCCTGGGATGAAATCAACTTGGGCTCAATGTGTAATCATCTTAATGTGAACTTGAATTGGGTTTGTATTTTCTTGAGAGGGAGTACTAGGCTGAGGTATTATTGTTCATCTGTTTACTTTTTTTAAGTGGGAAGACTTTCAATTATGGCTGAAATATCATTACTTATTGTGTGGACTGCTTAAGTTGCTTATTTTTGGCTTTTATTATCATAGACAATGTGTTCAGACATTTATTCATTTCTTATAGTTTCCAACTTATTAGAATGTAAGCTTTCAAAGTATCCCATGATAATCTTTTGAATGTCAGTGGGGTCTGTTTTAACTGTTTCCTTTTCATCTTTCATCATCTCCACTAATTTGGAGCATCTCACTTTATTTTACTTAGTTTGGCTAGGGCTTGTTCAATTATGACAGTCATTTCAAAAACAAATTTAACTCTTTGTCTAATGAGCTCCATATATTGTTCTTTTGATCTGCATTTCATTTATTTCTCCCAGATCTTTATTATTTCTTGCTATCTGCTGAGTAATTTCATAGACTAGGTTGTCTAAACCACTTGAGTATACCTCAACTCCTTTTCTACCCCATGGATTCTTAGGTTGGTCTCTTGAGCATATTTCACACTACGTGGAAATTCTGGTCATGTACATCAATTTTTCTTTCATATGTGTTTATATGTACTATTTCTTGACCTTGTCCTTCATCCCTGAGATTCATTCTCCTGCTTGGTCTTCTCTGTTGATAATTATTTCTGCTGTTTTTTTTTTTTTTATTTAGCTGATTTATTCTTTGATTTCCACAATTTCTTTAGTCCTTTTCAGCGTCTCAACTTATTTGTTCAAGTTTTCCTTCATGTTTTTAATTTTTTCTCACAAATTACACATTCTTTCTTCCAGTTTGGTAACTTTTAAATTTATATCTTGAATTGATTTCATAACTTTCTTGTCCATGTCTAAAATTAAATTCCTCATCTGTTTGAGCCCTGTTAACTTTTTTTTTTCTTTTTTGGCTTGTGTGTGTGTAGTGTTTGCACACGTATAGACCCTTGTGGCACCCCATATGTTCACCTCGGGATCCCTCACCTACTGTGGCCAGAGTGGAAAATCACATAGGGTGTCCAGATCAGTGGCTATTCTGCCTGGTCTTGACTTTTTTTTTTAAGCTTTCTTTTACTGTTTCCATAGCTTACAGGGCTCCATAGAGTCTCTGTTATCTGCTCCCTATGGAAATGGAGTTACAGGCATGTGGCCACACATAGGATATTGGAGATTTTAACTTGGGCAGTCTCTGGTCACCCCCTTCCCCAGCCCTATGTTAGCACAGGAAGTTCACCTAACCATTGAGCTATCTTTCCAGCCCTGTTAATTCTTTTTTTTTTTTTTAATAATATTCTGAAACCTTTTTCTGGCATTTAGCTATGTCATCATCTTTGTTTTCTTCTATTGAGGGGCTATCTGCTTGATAGTGAAGCACTGTCTCATGTTTCTTAAGTGTTTCTGTTGTATTTTGTACATCTGTTAAAGAGTGTTTGTGTCCCCCGGTGCTTATCTCCTTTCCCCCTCATTTTTTTTTTTAACATTATGTTAGTTTTTCTGGTGGGTTGTTATCACTTGGAATTATAATCAGGGAGAAAGTTGACAGTAGTAACAACTCTGATGGCTTGACAGAATATTGGTATTGACTGCAATAGAAAATGTGTTCTTGACTTATGTCCCCTATAAGGTTATATCTCCTTTAAGATTCCTTAGTTTTGTCCATTTGGATACTACACCAAGTTCCACCTCAAACTTCTTTTGAGGTCTGGGGAAATGGCTTGTGGGTAAAGTGCTAACTACATGAGCTAAGAACCCAAGTTCAGATCTCCAGAAACCATGTAAACAGAAACCATGGATACAGTAGCATGCATCTGTAAGCCAAGCATTCCTGCCATCAGACAGAAAGTGGAAACAGAAGAATCCCTAAGACTCACAAGCCAGCTACCTACTATATGTACTGGTGAACATAAGGCCCTGCTGTCAA
>PVHP010035123.1:0-18653 GCA_004024765.1 Zapus hudsonius | reverse complement strand
GCAGGAAACTCTGGAGCACTAATGTTCACTCTCTATTTCTCTCAAATAAATACATAAACAAGTATATACTGTCATTATGTAAATGAATGTAGTGTATTGTGCTTGCTATTATTACATTCATTTTCTCTTATTCGTAAATAAATAAATTTTTAAATATCCCTAAAGCACTCTGGGCACTGCATCACATGGATAAGTTAGTACTGGAATAATAAGGTGAAGAATAGTCTTCAAATACACCAATTCTCTGAGGCGAAAATATTGTGTATGCAGGAAGGAACTGAGATGTATGGAAGTGAAAGTAGAGAATTAAAGGATAGAGAAGCATGTAGTCTATAGTCGCAGTAGCTTAAGCAATGGAAGAGAGAAGAAAAACAATTAAATATCAGAAAGAAATCAAGAGTCAGTGATTTTGCATTTCTGTCTCTCTCTCTTTTTTTTTGAGACAAGATCTCCATTCCAGGGTGATCTTGAACTCCAATATGTACCCATAGCTAAAGATGACCTTGAGCCTTCCAAATACTGGGATTATAGGTGCACACCTACTTTATGTCATGCTGGGAATTGAATTGAGGGCTTTGTTCATGCTAGAAACTACCAACTGAGCTCCACTATCAACCTGAATCTCAGGATTTCTTTTGAGAAGCTCCTTGCATTCTTGCCTTCAATATCCATGTCAGCCTAACATGCTTATTTTCCTATTGCCAAGTTTTAATCCTCATCTAGTGTTCATTTTAAAATTTGATTTTGACATTTTCATAAAGACACTGTGCATATTGTACATTGCATATCAATCCCACTAAGACTGGACAGTGTGTGAAAGCTTGGTTGAAGTATCTGCAAGAATGCCTTGTGGGGTCTAGTATAACGCTGTGAAAATGAATCATCAGTTGCACTGGAGACCCCAGGATTTGGGAGATTGGAAAGATACAGACTCAGTTTTTAACTCCCCACTGATCAGGGAAAGGTACAGGGATGGGTCAACACAGGTGGAGGGATGGAGTTGATTAGAATTTGGAGCCCAGAAGATTTCATCATGAGTCCTAGTTGCCAGACATAGAACTGTAGGATTTGATATTTGTATTAGTCCAGTCTTTCCTTGCTATGCCCCCATTCCTTCCTTTTGGAATGGGAATGTTTACTCTGTGCCATTTTTTTGTTGGAGGTATATAACTTGTGTTTTGAATTTATGCATCTCATAGTTGAAAGACTGTCTTGAGTCTCAGATGACTTTGGACTTCTGAACAGTATGGTACTGGAAAAACTATGGAGGTTTTTAAAGTTGGACTGAATGCATTTTACATTTGAAATGTTCATGAATTTATGGGGTCCAGGGGTATAATGTGGTGGTTTGAGTGTAAAATGTCCCCCATAGCCTCAAGTGTTTGTGATTAAGGCTTCTACTAGATTCGAAGCTGATGGAACTTTTGGGAGTTAGGGCCTTACTGGAGGAGGTGTGGTCATTGCAGGCAGGCCTTGAGTATTATTAATCTAGTCTTACAGGGTGTTGTGGTCAGCTTCCTGTTGCTGCACAGAAAGAACCCAAGCAAAAGCGGCTTATGGAGGAATGGGTTTATTTTACTTACGGACTCAAGGGGAGACTCCATCCTGGCAGGGAAAATGATGGCATGAGCAGAAGGGTGGACATCACCTCCGCCACAGCACTGGAAAGTGTGCCAAATACTGGCAAGGGGAAGCTGGCTTATAACCCCCATAAGCCTGCCCCTAACAACACAGCTTTAGTGAGGTTTTAATTCCCGAACTGCCATCAGCTGAGCATTGATCACTGAGAACACATTCATTTGTTTGTGGGGGGACACCTGGATCAAACCATGACACAGGTGTCGATAGCTTAGCTCACTATTGCTGCTTCTCCCCTCCCCCACTGATATGCCAGGAAGTAATGCCCATATTCTCAAATCTGCCCTGCTTTTACTGCCATGCATGATGAAACTGCCCCTCAAAACTGTAAGCTGATAAAGCCTTTCCTTCCATAAATTGTTCTGGTTGGGTGTTTTGTCCCAGCAATGAGAATCTCCTCATTCCCATTGTACTCCTTCCACTACTTACCAGTGGCCACACCACAAAAAAGAATGCCTTCCCTTCCTCCAACAATAAAATTTACTGTTGTTAGGTCCTTAGGGAGGGGAGTGGCCTCATCAGACCTTTCCATATCCATGACAGAATATTGATTGGACCCATCATGCTCTGGTACTGTGCAGCTAGCCATGGCCATTATTAGCTTATGAGTACAACAACCTTGTCATGCCTAAACTACAAAGTCCCATAGAATTCTCTCCAGCTCTTATCTTATTTCTGCCCCACCACTACTGTGATGATGTCTTATCTCACAATTTTATTATTTAATATTTTCTCCCAAACTTATCATTGGTCTACTGACTTTAAACTCAGAGGGTATTAGTGGATATTAATATTTACATACTGTTTCATATGCTTCCTTTGTTTTTATTTGTGAGAATTTGATACATTTTGATCATGTTTGCCCTCCCCAATGCCCTCTTTTATAATTTTTTTTATTTACTTGAGAAAGAGATAGAGAAAGGAAGAGAGGCGGGCAGAGAGAGTTTGTGTATGCCAGGGCATCCTGTCCTTTCAAATGAGCTACAGATGAATGTATCACTTTGCACATCTGGCTTTATGAAGATACTGGGGAATTGAACCCAGGCTATTAGGCTTTTCAGACAAGCACCCCTAACCACTTAGCCATCTCTCCAGCCCCAATAAACTCTTTAAAATATTTTTATTTGTTTACCTGCGTGAGACAGAGACAAACATGCAGACAGAAAGAGAGTGAGTATGGATTCTCAATGTCTCCTTCCACTGCAGACACATGTATCAGTTTGTGCATCTGGCTTTATGTGGGTACTGTGGAATTAAATCCAGACCATCAGGCTTTGTAAGCAAGTGACTTTAACCACTGAGCAACCACTCCAGCTCCCTCAATAACCTCATTTGTCCTTATCCATGTGTTTTTTGTTGTTGTTTGGTTTATTTTTCTACTTCTAGGAAAAATGTCACTGGGCTGTTGATAGGAATTATATTAAATCTGTAGGTTGCTAATTATTTTAACAAAATTATCCTTCCAATCAAAGAGCACAGGATACCTTTGTAATCATTTTTGTTGTTTTCCATTTATTCTCTTTGGCTAAATTTATTCTTAAGGTGTTTTACTTTATTTAGAATACACTTATAAATGAGAATATGTTCTTCTTTGGGAGATTAGTTTTTAACGTGTGAAATACTATTGGCTTTTGTATCATGCAAGTTTATTGAATTTCTTAGTTCTATTTTTTGTGGAGGCCTATAAGATTATGTTGGCTGTATATAGACTGTTTTTTTCCTTTATTTTTGACTTATGTACCTTTTTATTTATTTTTCTTCCCTAATTATTCTGTCTAGTATTTCCATTATTGTAATATTCCCATTATTGTATTAAAAACAAGTATCCTTATCTTGTTCCTTATTTTAAAGTAAGAATGACATTTTCACCATTGTTTTATATATATATATATACATATATATATTACCTTCTGATTATATATATGTTCTTTACCATATTAGAATACAATTCTCTCATTCCTAAGTTATGGAAAGTGATTATAACTGGTCATTAAGTTTTCCCAAATGCTTTGTATGTACCAATGAAGTTGCTCGTATAATTTTTTAAAGGATTTTTAAAAATTTTTCTTTAGTAAGCAGAGAGATACACACACACACACACACACACACACAGAGAGAGAGAGAGAGAGAGAGAGAGAGAGAGAGAGAGAGAGAGCGAGCGAGCACCAGGGCCACCACCTTGTGAGTCTGGTTTATGTGGGTACTGGGGAATTGAACTTGGGGCTTTAGGGACTGGAGGCAAGTGCCTTAACCACTAAACTATCTCTACAGCCTGCTCGTATAATTTTCATCCTCTATTCTGTTAATGTAACCCAAAATAGTCTTGAACAACAACAAAAAGTTCAAGAATCACACTGTAAAAACGATTAGAATTAAAGCATTGTGGCACTGAAGAATAAAAGACGCATAGAACAAAGAAACAGTAAAGAAGACCCACAAATATAGTCAAATATTTAAAGCAAATTGATCTTCAACAACCTGGCCAGGGAAAAAACAGTATAGGGTGTGGGCATGGTGGGTGTGGTTTGTGGTGATTTGAGTCAGGTGTCCCTCATAAACTCAAGTGTTCAGAATGCTTGATTCCCCAGCTGATGGTGAAAATTGGAGTTTTGGAAGAGGTGTGTTGTTGGGGGTGGGTTTACAGGTGTTATAATCAGTTTCTCCTTTTGGGTGTTCTGTATACTATCCTGATGCTTTTGTCTACTTGATGCTGGCCAGGAGGCGATGTCCAGCCTCTGCTCATGCCACATTTTCCCCTGTCATCACAGAGCTTCCCCCTAGTCTGTAAATTAAACCTTTTGCTCCCATCAGTTGCTTTTGGTCAGGTGCTTTGTGCCCTCACTGAGAAAGTAACTGCAACATGTATGCTCATGCTGGTTTTTGCCTTCTGCTATAGATGTATGTTCTTCTGCAATGGATGAGGCTTTCCCTGGAATCTGTAAACCTAAAATAAACACTTTCCTTTCACAACCTGCTGCTGGTTGGGTGTTTGTTCAAGCAATAAGAGTGTAACTGCAATAGAAAATTGGTTTCAAGAAGTGCGGTCATTACTATGAGGAATCTGATCATTGGCTTTTGTTCTTTTGGAATGTGTTTGTGGGAGGAATATGGAGGGATTTGGTACTTCGAACTGAAAAAACCTTGCAGTGCTGTAATTAGAGCTTGATTGGCTCTTCTGGGGAGAGTTTCAAAATTCTAAATACAGAGAAAATTGTGTATAGTGAAGGCCTGTGGAAGGAGAGAACTTGGTTGGAACTGGACTTCTGGCTGAAAGCTGGTTGAGTCCTTCCTGTGCCTTGAGAATTTGATCAGATTTTAAAAGTAATGGACTGTTGTGCTTGACAGAAATATAATCCCCATTGCTCAGATTACAGGCGTGTGCCACTATGCCTGGGGGCATTTTTGATTAAGATTAAACTTTCTACTTAAATTTCTAGCAGGCAGAGTTTTGCTGGAGGAGGTGTGTCACTGGAATGGATCCTGAGTCCATCCTTACTAGGTATGTTGTGAGCCAGTTTGAGCTCTGGATGTTCTAGTTTTTTGTTTCTGTTGTGGACAGACATATGGAAGGGGATCCTGTTGCTCTGCCATCATAGAGCTTCCTATGGACTCTGAAATAAACACTTTCCTCCCTTCACCTGCTTCTGGTTGTGTGTTACAGTAAAGCAAAGAACTTTAACAGTGGCCATGCCTGTAATCTTAGCACTTGTGAAGCTGAGGCAGGGAATTGTTTTCAATTTTAGTTCAGTTTGTGCCCCAAAGTTAAGACCCTGTCTCAGTAAGCTAAAACTGGATATCCATGCACAGAAAATGACTCTTATCTGACATGATATACAAATGCACCCTCAAAATTATAAAAGACTTGAGCAGATAGCTCAGTTTGGTGGCACATACCTTTAATCGCAGCCCTTGGGAGGTGAGTTTGAGGCAAGCCTGGCTATAGGGAGTTCTAGGTGAGCCTGGGCTGGAATGAGACCCTGCTTAAAAACAAACAAAGACTTAAACATAAGACCTAAAACTGAGTGGTAGAGATGAAATGGGACAAAGTATAGCACATTCATATGAAGATGCTATGATGAAACCCATTCCTTTTCTGCTTTCCCAAAAATTAATTTAAAAAGATCTAAAGCTGTGAAATTGCTAGAAGAAAACATATAGAAGATGATTATTATCATATTTCTTGGTAATTAATCTTTGGATATTTTTTGAATCCCCAAAAGAAAATCAATGAGAGTAAAAATAGACCAGGATTTTGTCAAAATAAAGAAGCTTCCATTTAGGAAAGAAGTAAAAAATCAATGTAGGGAATGGACAATCTCATAATGGGAGAAAATATCTGGAAGCCATGCATCTAATAAGAGGTTAATGACTAATATATGAACAACTGAGGAATAAGACATAAATAAAATAACACAAGTAAAACCAGGGCACAGGGTTTGGGAAATGGCTTAGTGAGTAAAGTGCTTCCCATGCAAGCATGAGAATCTGGGTTTAATCCCCAACTCTCATGTAAAACCCAGACATGTAGTCATGTGCCTTTAATCCCAGCACTGGGGGAAACAGAGACTGTAAGACCATTGGGGTTTGCTTACTTTCTAGGAAAAAAGTAGGTAGGTGTCTTAGGAAATTGAAAATAGAGCAACTAGGGCTGAATAGATACTCAGTGGTTAGCATGCTTGCCTGCAAAGCCTAACAACACAGGTTAAATTCCCTAGTGCCCTCATAAACTAGATGCACAGAGTGGCACATGCATATGGAGTTTGCTGTGGCTAGAGGCTCTGGTGTGCCCGTATTTTCTCTCCCTTTCTCTCTCTCTTTTTCTCTCTCTCTCTATACATACATACATATATAAATAAATAAAATATTAAAAAATAGAGCAACTATATGAACTCATAATCTCACTACTGATTATACACCTGTGGTGGTTTGAATGTAAATAACCCCCCCATAGCTTCAGGTATTTTCAATTAAACTTACTACTTAGTTTGCAGCTGGTGGAGTCTGAGAGGGGGAGGCTTTTCATAGAGGGTGTATTGCTGAGGATGGACCCTGGGGTTGAAAAGTCTCTCCCTACTGTGCATTCACAGCCAGCTAGTGCTTCTGTTTTCTCTCTGCTGCAGATGTGTGATTCTATGATACATTTTTTTTCTTTTGCCACCATGATAAAGCTTCCCCTCAAAACTGTAAACCTTGAAATAAATCCTCTTCTCTTAAAAGCTGCTTCTGGTTGGGTGTGTTGTCCCAGCCACATGAATGTAACTGCTACAAAAAATTTGGTACAGAGAGGCGAAGTCATCTTTGCCTTGGTGAATCTGACAATGTGGATTTTGGTTTTTTGGAACATGTTTCTGGGAGAAATATGGAAGGATTTGGGTACTTTGAACTTGTGATGCTATGACTAGGAAGATATGAAAAATACAATGTTGACACAGAAAGGCAAAAGCTAACCTATTTAGGGCTCGTGATTAGAAGAGTACAAATTCTTTTGAAAGAAGGGGCCTTGAGGGAAGACTGTTTAAGGAGTATCCTTCACTTAATGTAAACTTTAATCCTCCCTGGATTTACAAATTTGGCTATACATCCCACCTGGTGCTACTTTCTGGGGTTTTGGGGTTCATTTTCTCTGACAAATAAGGAATTAAAAGTCAGGAAAGTATCTTAAGGAACAATGCTTATTTTAAAGTAAAAGTAAAGGAGAGAACACAGGTCCCTTATAGAACAGGGGACTGCAGAACTGGAGATCCACTTGCAGGGTTTTTATTGAATATGGGAAGCCCTCCTGTCTGGAATTTATGATTGTTCAGCTTAAGCAGAGATGAGGGCATTGATTTGTCAATGACACATATTATGTAGGTCCCAGAAAGCCCACCCAGTTAGCCCACGGTTGGGAAAAATTGCTTATACAGGGAAGAATTTGGTTCATCATCTTGGGATACTCTAGAACATAGCCACCTACCAAGATCCCTTTGTCCTGTTTCCATAGCAGAGAAACTATCTAGCTCCTATGGTGTCTCATTGGTATTGGTTTTAGAGACATTTGAAGTATAGGAAAGAGAGTCAAAAAGTTCACACTATTTGAGGAATCTCTGAAATATGGCAATGTCAAGCAGGGTTGAAATCCAAGTATGGAGGCCTTGTAAGGCATTGTTTGGAGCACTGAAGATGGGCTTTGGGTTTCAACTGAGACCCAGGAGTTTGGAGATGCCAGGACTGTGGAATGGCTGCCAAGGAGAGCTGATATTTCTGGCTCAGGTGGATTCCTCTAGAGAGTAAGCAACACACTGAAGGGGCAAAAAGTTTGCTGAAGTTTTTTGAAGCCAAAGACTTCATCATGTGTCCCAGATGCCAGATATGAAATTAAAGTTATTTGGTGCTTGTCCTGCTGGTCATTGATCTTGCATTGGTCCAGTCTCTTCTTATTATGCCTTCTTTTTGCAATGGTAATATTTACTCTGTGCCTTTGCTTGTTATATGTATGTAACTTGTGTTCTGATTTTACAGGGCTCAGCGTTAAGAGAATGTCTTGTATCCCGGATGAGACTAGACTTTTGAACAGTGTTGGGATTGGTAAAGACTATGGGGACTTTCAAAGTTGGACTGAGTGCATTTTGCATTGTGAGATGATCATGAATCTATGGGGCCCGGGGGCAGGATGTGGTGGTAAATGTCCCCCATAGTCTCAGGTATTTTTATTAAGCTTCCTATTTAGTCCTCAGCTGGTGGAGTCTTTGGATGTTGGAGCCTTGCTATCTGAGGACCTCGGGCTTGAAGAGTCCAGCCATACTCTGTATTCAGTGCCAATTCCCACTTGCTGTTCTCTCTCTGCTGTGGATGTGTGATGCTGAAAGTCAGTTGCTTTTCACCATGATGAAGCTTGTAAGCTGTATCAAACTATTCCCATAAGCTGCTTCTCTTTGGGTGCTTTGGTCCTGGCAATGTGAATGTCACTGCTACAACCTCCAGAGGAAATGAAAACAGTATGTTTAAGAGATACCTGCAGTCTGTCTTCATTGCAGCATTATTCACAATAGCCTATGTTTAGAAAAAATACAAGTGTGTACATAAAGAAATGTGACAGACACAGATCATAGAACACTATTCAGCCTTTAACAAGGCTGTTTTTTCATTTGTGACAAAAATGTATGAACCTGGACATTATGCTAAGTGAAATAAGCCAGGCATAGAAATACAAATACCACATCACCTTGCTTATAGGTAGAATCTAGTACACTTAAGCTTGTAGAAGTAGAGAGTAACATGGTGGTTAGCAAAGAATGTGGTGGACAGAAAGGAACTGGGAGATGCTGATGAAAGGATACATGATCTCAATTAGATAGAAGAAATTAAGATCAAGAGAGTTACTAATGTTCAGCATGGGGACTATGGCTAATAATAATGTATTGCTTTCTTAACTTTTAAAGATCTTTTTATGGCATATATTAGTGACACATAACGGGCTCCACTATGTCACTGATGTGTTTTCATCATGTTCTATTCTGTTACCTTCTCTTGTCCCCTTCCCCTCTCACCAACAACCTTCCTCTTTCCAACTTGACCCTCCTTTACTTCTATGTCTTTTTTTGTGTGTGTATGTGTGACTCAATGGATTTCATTAATTGTTTATTGAAGCATAGAAGAGCATTTGCTCACAGAAGCAATCTGTTGAATGAAATAAATAATCTACATAGGCTAAAGCAGTTTCTTAAACTGTGGATCACAACCCCATATAGGTTTTATCACTGAATGTGGGAATAGTAAAATGTCTGAGCACACAATGACAGAACAGTTAATTCAAAATCAGACATGTAATGAATTTGAGGTGTGCCACCCATGTTACATCACATGACTTCACTCGTGTTCACCTCAGTTCTGAACTCACAGTATGTGCACTGCTCACTGCTCACTCATGCAATACCAACAGACACTGCCTGAAACACTTGAGCTCAGATTCAAGACTATTGTATGCTATGGAGTGCAGTGGAAGAGTAGAAAACATAGAACATTTTCTACTCTTGTAGAAACATAGTCATTTAATTACAAAAAAAGAAAGAATTTTAATATTTTCCTACTATCACTCCTTAGTATCAAATAAGTTTATCTTTGGAGTGTGTTGTGTTTTGATGTTTGATTCCTAAACACTGCTGTTTGAGCAGCTGACATATTTTATAAAAAATTGTTCAATGAAAAAAAAAAAGAAAAATCAGCACAGTCACCTTACCAGTACAATACCACCGAAGAAGCTGTCTTTCCCCCTCCATCCATCCTTTCATTGCCTGGGGATCCTCATGGAGGGCTGGAACCTCACGAGACCCCCATCTTTCCATAACAGGGTATTGACAAGCTGAATCTTGAAAGTAGTCACAACTACCGTGAGTTCAAGAGTATGTGTTCAGATGTCCAGATGTCAGTGTCTCCCAATTCCACTCCCCATCTTCTTTGATAAGCCTTGAACAGGATATGGATATTCTAGTACGGCTGAGTACTCAACAGGGAATTATTCTCAGAATACCAACCAGTTATGAGTTTCTACAGTCCCCATTGACCACTGCTCAAAGATACTTCTCTGACCAAAGTTGACAGAAGCACTAATTTATGGGCATAAACATAGTTATTTAAATGACAGTTAGATGGGCATTTAGCAAAGTGACTTCAATAGTTTCTCTACTAGGACTTGTGACCTCCCCAGTCATGGGCTTTTGAATGAAGTTATAGAACCAGCTTTCTTTGTGCCCTGTAACCATGACATGAGGCATCTTCAGCGATAGTCTTAGCATTTAGTTCAAGCAGTGGTATTGTTGTATGGCCTCGAGTGCCTCCCTGGCCAATCATAGGGAGGTAACTCAGGAATTATAATTTAATCATCGATAGTTTCTGGGAATAGCTTTATCTACCCATGTCTGGTACCTTCATTTAAACTTTTTTAAAAAAATTTATTTTTTGATTAGCTCACCTCTTCTACTTTTACATCACATGCTTTCTATTGCCCCTAAAGAATCATTTTTCACTCTCATAGGTCCTTTCTAGATTGCTTGACTTACACGCACACCAATACTACTCCTACGTAAATGTGCTTTTGTAAATATTAGAAGCTAGGCTTTGCAATATGAGAGAGAATATGTGGTCGTCTTTCTGCACCTGAGTTACTTCACTGAATTAGTTACTTCATTCATTGCTGTGACCAAATGCCTTCCGGGAAGCCGCTTAAGGAAGGAAAGAATTTATTCTGGCTTGCAGTTTTGAAGGGATACATTCCATCATGACAGGAACGACAGGGCAATCTCTTCATTGGAACCCCCATGTAAAATTTAAACAAACAAATTGCATACTTCCAGCATATAATGGCCTCTCAGAGCCTCCTTGCAGGAATTCTGACTGATATGCTCGCTTGGCCTCAGTGGCTCACCAGAATCATAGCGTGTACTCTGTGACCCCTCAGTCTTGTATTTTTTTCATGCTTGTAAAACCAGTGCCATGTGGAAAACACTGCCAAGTCCTGCTGCCAGATTGGGGTGGAGTCTGGCCCCATTTTACCTGAGCTGTAGTGGCCTTTGTTGCCATTTTTGCTGAATCTCTGAAAACACTTTCTAAGCACCTGTTTTTGAACAGAGAACCCCTTTAGTGGCATTTTCCTTTCAGGCCTTCTCCTTTCAAAAGAATTAGCATTTTAACATGCTAGAACATTTAATGAGCAGAATCTTGGCCCTAGGGTCCTATTGTACCAGTGCATATCAGCAGGCTGATGTTTAATGGAGCGCTAAGAATTGCCACTGCCTTTTTAGTCAGCCTGCTCTTTTGTGGGAAATTCAAAGTTGCTCCTTTCCCCACCAAATGGCACACTTTAATATCTTTCTGCTTCACTTGTTGGTCTCTCTTACTGTGGATCTAAATAAGAGCAGTGAATAGTAACCACACCGCAGCTTCAATACTATGCCCTCTTGAAGTTTCCTCCACAAATGCATTGGTTTTATACTTTGAAATTCAGCCTTAGTCATGTTCTCAGGATAAAGGCAGAGTGTTGAAACATTCTTTGCATAAAACATGAACTCCTAGTTTAGTTCCAGAGGGAGTCCTTGTTTCTCTTTGAAACTACATGAGCTGTGTGCTTTCACTCTCTGTGTTTCTGTTAGTATTCTGATATTCTAAAATTCCATCAGAATGGCTCCTTAAATTCCGCTTATAGCATTATAGGGCTTCTAGAGCCCAGAGTTCCAAACTCTTCCACATTCTTACTGAAAACCAGTTCTAAAGGCTTATAGATCACATCGTCTCAGGTCATTATTATTATTATTATTATTTTAATTTGGGAAAGACAGGATTTGTTTCAGTTTATAGTTTCAAGAAGACATTTCATTATGGCTGGAATAGCAGCAAGCAGGACTGGGTTGTCACACCAAGGAGGTCTGCCAGTGACATACTTCTCCCAGCAAGGTTCCACATCCTAAAAGGTCCCGCAAACTTCCTCAGTAGTGCTACCAACTGGAGATGAAGCATTAAAACATGTGTGGCTATGGGGGACATCCACATGTAAACCATCACACCCAGTACCTATGAATTCTACACTGACTGTGAAAATGTAATTGGTTAAGGACCTCCATATGAAATAATTATGGATTTACAATAGCTTTTCTAAACCTAATGATTCAGGCTTTTATAGGTTGACAAAGGAGATTTTGACACAAACACACAGAGGCAAAGATGACCATGTGAAGACAAAGACCAAGATTAAAATAATACAAGCCAAGAAATAACAAGGATTTCCAGCAGAATCTTCTAGAGCCTTGTGAAGGAGCTTGGTACTGTCAACACTGTGATTTTAGACTCTAGGTTCCAGAACTGAGAACAAGTGAATTTCCAGACTTTAAGCTAACAAATTTACTTTGCTCTGCTATCCCGAGGAAAAGTAGAGTACTTGAATATATAACTTGGCTGGATATAAAATATTTGTCCCTCATTTACCTGAGTTCATTGAAAACGCTTGCCAATGATATCTTATTTTGATCAATCTAATGTCAATGTAATTCATAATAAGTATATATTTATTTGAGAGAGAGAGAAAGAGAGAGAGACAGAAGCAGAGAGAGTGCTTATGAGTGTGCCAAGGCCACTGCAAATGAATTCCATACACATGAGCCACTTTATGCATCTGGCTTTACGTGGGTATTAGAAAATTAAACTCAGGTCATTAGGCTTTGTAAGCAATTGCCTTTAACTGCTGAGCCATCTCTCCAGACCAAGGTAATTTTTAAAAAATAAATAATTTGAACCTGAGAATTTTTCATTCATCTTTAGACTCTCATTTTTGTTAGTGTTCATTATTTCAAATTGTATTTCCCAGATTTATTATGGATTCTGTCAATAGTTAGATATTAGTTTTCTCTCATTTCCATGAAATTTTCTTGGTCTATAGTTTCAAAGGTTAGTTCCATTTTATTATGTCTTATTTTACTTTATCAGTGATGTTCAGGTTAAAATAGCACTGACCCCACTTCTGTACACCAATTTTTTTCTATTAGTTATTTTACTCAGTGCTTCTTGACAGGAAGCAATTAATCTGGATTATAGCTTTGAGATGGTGGTGAAGGCATGGCAGCAGGAACAGGGGGCTGGCTAGTCACACTGCAGCCATAGCCAGGAAACACAGGGCAAATAGGAAGTGGGGAAAGGCTCTACTGCCTCAAGGGCCATTCCCAATAATCCTTTTCCTCCAGCAAGTCTGCATTGCCTTGGGATTCTAAAATATTCCCAAACAATACCACCAGGTACAGAACAAGTATTCAAACATATGAGCCTATGAGGACATTTCACATACAAACCTCAAAACTCAATATAATTTTTTTCCATTTCCACCCATTTTCTTACAAATTCATAATCTTATTTTTCTTTACGGCTAAATAAAATTTATATATATATGCATTTTCATTATCTATTTATCAGATGATGGGCATCTAGCCTTTTTCAAATTCCTGGCTACTGTGAATAAAATAGCAATGAACTCTGTAGTAGTATTGGAGTCTTTGGTATGTGCTCAGGAGTGGTATAGCTGGGTCATATGGTAATTCTATTTTTTAGAATGTACATGAATGTATCAATTCTGCCACCTTGTGTTCAACCACTGATATCCTGTCCTTTCCATGTTCCAATTCACTGGTTAGGCTTTCCACTCACTGAGCTCTTTTTTCTGTTTATTGATCTTTTCATCTGCAGCATTTTAATTTAGTTTTCCTTAGTATTTCCTTGGTAGTTTTATATTTTGTGTTAGCTTCCTTATTTTATCTAGCTGTTTATTTGTGTTCACATTTATTTGTTAAATATTTTCATTTATTTTCAAGGAGAGAGAGAGAGAGAGAGAGAGAGAGAGAGAGAGAGAGAGAGAGAGAGAGAGAGAAAGAAAGAAAGAGCACACACTAGGGTCTCTAGCCTCTCTGCAAACGAACTTCTGTGTTTGAATTACTGATGCTGTTAGTCCATGGAATGTGTTCCATAGGTGGAGTTTCAGATCTGGTCACACTTCTTTCTTGATAGTCCCTAAGAAAACACATTTTAAACATAGATTTGATTATGAAAATGATATGAGGTGATGATTTTATTACTGAGCCTGATTTATAATTGCACACTGTAAACGTATATCGATACATGTTGTGTATCAACTACATATTATTTTTGTGAATTAAAAGTCTAAAACCATATGTTAAGGGAGAATAATATTAAAAATATATGTGTGAGATACTGAGTACTATAATTAGAAAGACAAAGAGAAATGTAAAAATGAAAATAAAATCTAATAACTTTTAATGAAAACTACAAGTTATGCTACTGGATTAACTGTAAATCAACTTCAGTAGAAAACATGGTTTTCTGTTTGTTTAAAAAAGATTCAGATAATGTAAATGTATTATGGAAATGCTTTGGTTTTGTATAACTGAAATAAGCTTTTTATATTTTTGTATGACATGAGCTACAAATAATGGAAATCAAGGCTTTTCAACTTATACTTGATGTCCCAAAGGTGAAAATAATAAAACAGAAAGGCAAATTTTATGGCAACCTAATTTATTTTTCTCATTAGATAATTTAAAACTTTTTTGCTTTCAAATGTTCTGAAAAATAGAAATAATAAATAACACAAATATATAAAAGAAATGGAAAGAGAAAGATATATTTGTGTTGACATGCATTTCCTGAATTTAGGCTTTGTTTTTGTAGAACCTTTTAGATGATTAGTTCATTGATTGTGCCTCAAGTTGGGTTTAACAGTAATAGAATCACTTATTTTCTGCTATGCTACCAAATTAGAACAACTTGGTTTTGTTTCTAAGTTAATCAATTCTCCTTCACCTTTGTACTTACTGGGGTCAGAAAAAGTTATGTAGTCAGGGTTCTTGGATTATTGAAGAGTCCGGCAGCTGCTCAGTCCATAAGGCTGGTATGCAGGCCAGAGAGTCACAGGGCACAGTAGCTGCTCAGCCCTTGACTTAAGCTGAGCAGTCAAGGAACCAGGAAGCCGCTTGGTCTGTGAGGCCTAACAAATGGCAAGAAGCATTCATACTTGAGCAGCAAGGAAGGTCAGGTACCAGCAAGTAGCAAGGGCTGCTGGACAAAAGAAGAAAAGCCCTGGCCTTCTCCTGGAGCTTTCCTTTTATACAGTCCCCAGTGGAAGGGCCCATTTGGGAGGAAGGACTTGCTTACTCAGTTCTTGCCTGGAAATGCCCTCACAGCCCCTCCCAAGATCCATCTCTCTCTCTCTCACTCTATTCCTCATCTGGTCAAGTTGACAATGCACTTAACCATCACAATTTTTCAGTCTTGGTTAATTAGTGGTGACTTTATCTGGCATAAGTAACATCCCCAACTGAATTTTAATGAATCATGTTTATCTGTCCCTAACTACATGCCGTCCTATAGCTAAAGGATGGGTAAGCCACCAGCATCAAACATGTCATAGAGCTGTGTTTATAAGGAATTACTTCAGTTAATCACTGAATGGAGGTAATTTTTAAAAAATGTTTATAATTCCTTATAGCCTTAAGTCATAATCTACCAGGAATGCACAAGACCTTAATTAGTTGTAATGTGGATGTTATGGACCATTTTATTTTGTAGGTGACTAAGAGTTTAAAGAAAACTCAGTTTCAACCATCATCATTGAAAGTTTTGTAAATGGATTTAGTTTATATTATGGCAAATATAATATAGTATATGTATATATTTATTTTTGATTTTTACATTTTTATACATTTATACAATGCATTTTGATCTTACTTTCCCAATTACCTGCTTTATTTCTCCTCCCTCACCACCAAAACCCTTCTTCCATTAGATTTCCATACTACTTTCATGCCTCCCTTTTTTTGACCCCCTGAGTTAAATAAAGGTCACTGATATGATTAATGATGGGAGGTTATTTACTAGAGAATGGCCAACCCATTAGTCACTCTACAGGGCATGACTCCCCTCCCCCCACAGCAGTTGTTGGTTGCCACTATTTCCTCTGGGAGGTATGAGGCTTAGTGGACCATTCCCTTATCTATGATGAAATATAGACAGACTCAATATTATACAGGAAATCACATTTGTTGTGAGTTCATGAGTGTAGCAGACTTACATCAAGAAGACAGAATTACACTTCCTAACCTCTTGTCTCTAGTCTTTCTAGCCCCTCTTCCCTGAGGTTCTCTGAGCCTTGAAGGGGGATGGTTTAAATCATCATATTTTGGGGAATGTTTCAGTTGTCACTTATTCTTGGTAACATTGCTAGCTGTTATTAACCTCAGCCCTTTGCACAAAGAAAATTCTGTGTTTGATGATTAAAATAGTACTGGTTTATGGAAATAAACAGATATTTGAAGGCAATTTGGCATGCTGCTCAGTTGGCATAACCACAGTATTAGGATCTCTCAGCCCTGTGGCGAAGGTCCCTAGTCAAAAAATTTTGAGCATATTTATGGTACCAGATATGATATTTCTGCAATTTCTTCTAGCAGTTCTAATGGAAGGCTTCTAATATGGGATCTGGGAATTCTTGGTAGGGATATATTGCCTTGGATTATTTTGTGCTACTTGTTTGCATTAATATTTGCCTCTCTGGAGACATTCCATTCATAGAGAATGCAGGGACTTCCAGAGGGAGCTGCAAGGTTGGAGGAGGGGCATGCTGAGTGGGAGTTGGGGTGTGGGCTCACATGTGGTGTGTACACATAAATGGCAGGGGAAGGGACACATGCAGGTGGAGGGCATGAGCTCCCACAAAGTATTGCAGTGTGGAGGGCTTGTGAGGGGCACACAGATACCTCTGCATGAATGGCAGTGAATACCATGACATTCTTTTTTCCTTAATATTAACCCATCTGTCACCATTTTCATAGATCCCTGTATAAGGTAATGGAGCATCAGTGGGCTCAGGGAGTTTCCTTTTACTACTAGTTTCTTTTTGGTCTTTTCCTATAACTCTCTCAGTTCTAGGAATCTCTTTCTCAATTCTTTCCCTTAATAAGTAATTCTCCTGTTGCAAGTCATCTAGGACTCTCCCCAAAAGTCCTTTAGCTGTTTTCAATCTCTCAATTGCTCTTAATAATGGGGGAGTGATTAAAGGAAAAAACTTTATTTTCATTTTTTCTCATGAAACAAATCATCATAGTCTATTCCCTGTTTTCGTGAAGGTGGACTCAATGAACTAGAAAGAAACAGTGAGTTAGAGCCATGAGCAGATATAATGAAGATCTGAGCGATAAGAGAGCAGCTGAGAACTCAAAAGACTTTGAGTGCACAGCCTGTTCCAACGGGCAGACTTCCTTGAAGCAACTGCCTCAGTCTATGCAATTTCTCACACAGACTCCATCAGAGTTGGCATGACAGAGAGAGAAAGAGAGAGCATATGAATGGGTATATGCCAGGGGCTTCTAGTTGCTGCAAACAAACTCCAGATACATGTACCACTTTGTGCATCTGGCTTTACATGGGTACTGGGGAATCAAACCTGGGTCATTAGGCTTTGTAGGCAACTGCCTTGACCACTTAGCCATCTCTCCAGCCCTCATACCCAGATTTTTTCATGGGTCCTGGAAGCTCAACTCAGGTGGTCTTAGGCCTTCCCAGTCCATCATATTTAAGAAGTGGGCCATCTTAACTGCTAAGCCATCTCCCCAGGCTCAAGTCCTGATCTTTCAAATCTAGTCATTCAGAGCCATAATTTTTTGTACTAGAATTATCTTTACTGTATCCCACAGTTTCTAATACTTTGTTTCCATTTTCATTTGCCTCTAGGAATTTTTAAATTTCCCTTCTTCTTCTTCTTCTTCTTCTTCTTCTTCTTCTTCTTCTTCTTCTTCTTCTTCTTCTTCTTCTTCTTCTTCTTCTTCTTCTTCTTCTTCTTAACACACAAATTCTTTTTAGACTTTTTATTGACAACCTCCATACATATACACAATATGCATCATCATAATCCTCTCCCACCACCCTTTATTTTCCCTCTTCCTTTTCTCCCCTTCATCTTTCCAACTAGTACCTGGTCTATTTTGATGTTATCATTTTCCCCTCCTATTATGTAATAGCATCAACCACTGTGAAATCATGAATGTCAAGGTCACTTTTTATCTGGAAGCACTGTAAAGACTTTGTGTCTGGAAGTATTGTAAAGCACTTCTTCCCTTCCTTTGGCTCTTATATTCTTTCTGCCGTATCTTTGGTAAACATCCCTGAGCCTTAGAGAGTATCTCACTTAGTGCTGAATACTCCACTGTCTCTTCTTAGCACTTTGTTGAGTTTGAGTCTCCCCATCCAATGATTCTTTAAAACACATTGTGGGGACTGGGTAGATAGTATAACAGTTAAAGGCACTTGCTACAAAGCTTGCTGTCCTGGGTTCAATTCCCCCATGCCTATTTATAGCCAGATGCACATAGTGGCACATGCATCTAAAATTATTTTTGTAGCAGTAGGAGGTCTGGGCATGCCCATGTTTGTTCTCTCTCTCTCTCTCTCTCTCTCTCTCTCTCTCTCTCTCTCTCTCTCTCTCTCTC
>PVHP010035122.1:0-18643 GCA_004024765.1 Zapus hudsonius | reverse complement strand
GGAGGGAAGAAAAGAAGGAAGGAAGGAAGGAAGGAAGGAAGGAAGGAAGGAAGGAAGGAAGGAAGGAAGGAAAAAAAGAAAGAGAAAGAAAAAAGAAGGCTGGAGATATCTCAGTGGTTAAAGGCACTTGTTTGTAAAGCCAGCTGTTATAGGTTCAATTCCCCAGTGTCCATATAAAGCCAGATGCACAAAGTGGCACATGTGTCTGGAGTTAGTTTACAGTGGCCTGAGACCCTCAAGTGTCCATGCGTTCCCTGTTTCCTTACAAATAAATGAAAGGGAGAGAGGGGATAAGAAAGAAAGAGGAGGGGATTGGGGGAAGAGGAAGTAGGGGGAGGGGAGGGGAGGGGAGGGAGGAAAGGGAAAGGGTTCAGCAGCAGAGACATATGAGAAGGGAGACAAAGGAGGATGGTGGGAAATTATGACCGAGATATATTCTGTATGTGTATGAAGGGTGTCAAGAGAAAAGCTTTTTTTTTGTTTTTTTTTAAATATTCTTTTTTAAAATATTTTATTTATTCATTTTCAAGCAGAGAGAGAGAGAGAGAGAGAGAGTACCAGGGCCACCACCTTGTGAGTCTGACATATGTGGGTACTGGAGAATTGAACCCAGGGCCTTAGGCACTAGAGGCAAGTGCCTTAACCGCAAAGCCGTCTCTCTAGCCCTAGAAAAGTTTTTAAGAAAGATATATTCCATTGAAATGCAAAAAATGTAACTAGCCGGCTTCAGGGCCACTATTTTTTTTTTTCTTTTCTCATCTATTTGTCTTTTTTTTTAAATATCTTTATTATCCAAAATTAGATACATTGTTTGAGCAAATCTTAGGATGGTACCCCCCATTTCCCTCCTCCCTGTTCCCAATCCATTGGGTATCCTCCTCAGTGGGCTTACTGAATCAGTCCATGGGGTAGGGGGTTATGAATATTTTGGGTTGTTTGTGTATTTGTGCGTGTGTGTGTGTGTGTGTGTGTGTGTGTGTGTGTGTGTGTAGCGCATTTCCTTCCAGAGAAGCTGGGCCTAGCCTCTGGATATATTTAGATTTTTGACATGCAAATGATTCTGTGTGAAAGATAATCTAATATTTAAAAATCTGGATTTACTCAAAATATAAACGGGCTGGGATCCGCTTTAGGAAGGGACTCAACATGAGACTCTAAATTTAGCCTGTTCCTCTGGCTCATTTAGCACATTGTGGAGGTGCTGGGTTTTCCTGAATGCTTTTCTGCATCTGCTAAGATAATCATACGGTTTTTAATCTGTTAGCCTTGTGGATTACATCTCTGTTAAACCACCTTCTCACTGCAGGGTAAAACTCCATGTGCTACGATGTATGATTTTTAATTTCATGCTGAATTTAATTGGTTAATTGTTTATTTAGATTTTCACATCTATGTTCAAAAGCTACACTGGGGCGGGGGAGAAAAGCTATGCTGGCCTATTTATTTAAATTTTTTTCGTTGCACTTTCCTTGTCAGGTATTTTTTTAATATTTTATTTATTCATTTTCAAGCAGAGAGATAGAGAGAGAGAGAGCACCAGGGCCACCACCTTGTGGGTCTGGCTTATGTGGGTCCTGGGGAATTGAACCCAGGGCCTTAGGCACTGGAGGCAAGTGCCTTAATTACTGAGCCATCTCTCCAGCCCTCCTTGTCAGGTTTTGATAACAAGTAAAATCATGGGATAGCTTGCTGTCCTCTGAAATGGCTTGTTTGATGCAGGGATTTTTTTTATCCCTGCTCCTTAAAGGTTTTCTAAAATTCATGTGTGATGTCTCTAAGCCATCTCTCCTTTATAATAAGGAAGCCTCAAGAAGTTCTTTAGCGGTAAATGTTTAGGTTTTCTACTCCGTGCTGAGTCAGTTTTCATCATGCGAGTTTTTCTATCAAAGTATCCATCCCACGTATTAAAGGTGTTTTTAATAATCTCTTAGAACATTATCTCTATTAGTAACTAGGGCCCTCTTCATTGCTATCTGACCTTCTGTTTGCATGGGGAATGGGGAAGGAACCCAGGCCTTCACATGTGTTAGGTAAGCACTCTACCGCTGAGCTACACCCCAGCTCCTGTGCAATCAATCTTCTGTTTTCCTTAATGGGTCTTAGCTAGAGCTATATCTATCAGATTCATTTTTTCAAAGAGATTGGGTTTGTTTTGTTTTTTTCCTGCTGTTTTTTTGTCTGACTTCCTGGCCTGCAAGCTTACTCACTTTTTTCTTCCTTTTCTCAAGTGCATCTCTCTGTAAATACCATTTTAACTGCATCCCACACACCACTTTGATAGGTAGCATTTTTATTGCCATTTTGTTCTAAATATTTTGTCAGTTCTTTTCCTCTTTAACCCACATGTTGTTTAAAAGGGCCTTTTAAAAAAAAGATCTTTCCAAATGCAAAATTTTTCCCGGAGTATTTGAATTGCTAATTTACAAATTAATTGTTACATGCAGGGAATATAATCTATATAGCATTACATTTTAATTTATTAATTAAATACAAAGACCTTTTCATTTTGGGTTTTTGTTGTTGTTGTTGATTTGTTTTGTTTTTTGAGGCAAGGTCTTACTCTAGCCTAAACTGACCTGAAACTCACTCTGTGGCCCCAGGCTGGCTTAGAATTCATGGAGATTCTCCTACCTCAGCCTTTCCAGTGCTTGGGACTAAAGGTGTGCACCATCATTGCACCCAGCTAAACCTTTTTATTTTTCTTCCCACATTCCATCTGGACTTGAAAAGGCTACCTGTTTTTCTTTTGTTGGGAGCAAGGATATATTTTATGATCTCAAATCTGTTTATTGTATTCTTCAAATCTTTTATAGCCTAGTGATTTTTAATCTGTTTGAGACACCGTGTTCTGAGAGATTTTTATCTCTATCTTCCTTTCGAGGTAAAGTCTCGCTCTAGCCCAAACTGACCTGGAATTCACTTTGTAGTCTCAGGGTGGCCTTGAACTCACGGAGATCCTCCTACCTCTGACCTCTGCCTCCTGAGTGCTGGGATTAAAGGCATGCACCACCATGCCCGGCATTTTAACTGGTTTTTATCTTCTTTTTTTTTTTTTTTTTTTTTTGATTTTCGAGGTAAGGATTTTTATCTCTAAACTGAGGATTTTTATCCACTAAATTTAGGATTTGTCTACTTCATGTATTTCTATTGGTTCTTACTTTGGGTCTTATTTTTTGTTGTTTTCTTTTTTAGTGCTGGGAATCAAAACTAAGGCTTTCACACGCTAGGCAAAACTCTTCCATCAAGCTACACCTGAAGTCCCAGTTCTTGTTTATTAAATTCAAGTCTCTGTTACCAAGTACATGTCCATGACCTTTAGGCCTGAGTGGTCCATTCTCTACTCTCAGATAGACTAAGGTCTATGAAGGAGCCCAGGAAAAGACATCCTTCCCTGCCCAGGTTCTGAATACTTTCAAGACAAACAAAATAATAGCAAAGAATGTGACAAGTAGGAGTTGAACTAAATCTTCTGTTATTAATGAAGACCAAGTGAGAGCACATAGCTTAGTGTGAAGATGAAATGAAATCTAACTTCAAGCCCAGAAATGACCCACCCATCACAGGTACTACTGGGCAAGGGTGAGACCCCTCCTGTGGATGCTGCTTGGGAGCAAGCAAGCAACCACAGAGATAAGGTGCTACACAAGTGTTTCCTCTGAACCACAGGAAACATTGAGACTGGAGAAGAAGGATTGCTCCCTTCGTCCCTGACTTCCTGCCTTTAACACCGCCACGCACACTTTCTTGGTTATTATTTTTCCCATGGACTCCTTTATTCTTTTAAATTAATCCATGTCATTTTACCTTAATTACGTTTCTTATGAGCAGAATATGGCTGGACTTTTAACTCAATCTGATAGTCTTAATATTTCAGTCATTAGTTTAATCTACTTATATTTATTAAAACTAACATACCTGAAATTACCTTGAATTTATCATTTTATATTTTCTATTCCCTGTGGGGGGGTTCTTTCTCCCCCCCCCCTTTCCTTTGCAGCATTCAGCTGGGAAAAAAAGTTGTGGGCATTTATATTTTTTGTTTGATTTGGTTTTATTATTTTATTGTCATGCCTCTGCTAGTTTGGAGGGCATAAACTATGTATCTATACCTTCTCATCAACATATTTTGATTTTTCCTAGAAATCTCTACAATTATTATCTCTGCTGCCTGTTTTATCTACTGATTTCTTCCCTTTCCATCGTCCTTGCAACTTTTGTTTCAGATACAATTCAACCTTCCTTTAAAATATGCTAAAAAATTACTTTTTTTTCCCTGTTAGTAATTGTTAGGCCAAAACCCAGGCCACGACATGGAGCCAGGACCTCAAGATGGAGCCGGCCTTGCCACCCCTGAGCAAACAAGCTGATGGCAGCAAAAACCTCTTTAAATCCCTTTTAAAAAAACCCAATCCAACTACACGCAGTTGGCTTTTCTCTGCCCTACTGACAAAGTCTGAAGCTCGTGCTTTTCCCGAATAAAGCTTTCATCTTTTTCAAAAATATTTTATTTGTTTATTTGCAAACAGAGATACAGAGAGAGACAGAGAAAGAGAGAATGGGCATGGCAGGGCCTCTAGCCACTTTGTGCATCTGGCTTATGTGAGTCCTGGGGAATCAAACCTGGGTCCTTAGGCTCCAGAGGCATGCTCCTTTACCACTGAGCCATCTCTCCAGTCCTAAAGCTTTCATCTTGCTTCACAGTGTTCTCGGTCACTTTTGAACCTTACAGTAATTACATTTGTCAATATCGCTGAACTATTTCTTGTTACTTTTTTATTGTATCTTTGTAAAAATGGTTTTTATTTCATTTTATTTTATTTTCAAGCACAGAGACAGAGAAGAGAGAGAGCAAATACTGGTCCCATTTTTTCTTTTTTCTTTTCATTTGACTGATTTTTTTTAATGAGGATCTTCTGAGTGAGTTAACTGGGATGCTCTCCAGTTTTTCTGTTCAGTGTGAATTACACAAATCTCTTCCTTAAAAGTTTGAACTATCAACCAACCTGCAAAATCATCTAGATCTAGAAACATCTGGATAGAGAATTCTTGAGAATTTTCCTAACTTAATCCATCTTTATCGGGGGGTTTATTATTTGTGGCTTTTGGGGGGTTGCTTTTTTGTTTGTTTTGTTTTTCAAGGTAGGGTCTCACTCTATCACAGGCTGACCTGGAATTCACTATGTAGTCTCAGGCTGGCCTCAAACTCATGTCGATCCTCCTACCTCTACCTCTCAGGTGCTGAGATTAAAGGGGTTTTTTGTGCCTCATCTTGAGGTAAATTTGGTGATATTTTCTTCCTGAGAATGGCATCTGTTTCTAGCAGCATTTTAAATTTATAATAGCATGGGTTGAACGTTAATATTGAGTCATCACATTGGTGATTATATATCCTTTTATATCTAATTTTGTGTACTTGTATTTTCTCTATCTATCTAGATATACATGTTTTGTATTTTCACCAATCTATATATCATATGATTTTCTTTTCTCTTTTTTTTTTAATATTTTATTTATGCATCTTCAAGCAGAGACAGAGAGGAGAGAGAGAGAGAGAAAGGAAAGAAAGGGAGAGAGAGAATGGGTGCACCAGGCCCTCTTGCCACTGCTAACAAACTCCAGCTCATGCATCATTCTGTGTGTCTGGCTTCATGTGGGTTCTGGGGATTTGAACTCTGCTTATTAGGCTTTGCAGGCAAGCGCCTTAACCGCTGAGCCATCTCTCCAGCCCGAAAGCATTTTTTTAAATTATACACGTTTATTCTAGATTAGTGTAAGTTTAAGGGAAGGGAAAATGGGATAGGGGAGCATCCCAGTCACCATGTGGGGAGAAAACTTGGAGAGTTTTAACAGAATTTATGCTGTTCAGCTAAACAAGCAGAAAGGGGAAAGATGAGAAGGAAAGATTCAGGTGAAAGAGAAATCCGGCCCCCCCCTCCAGGCTCTGGGGGTGAAGGGAGACCTTACCGGTCCCCAGAAGAGTCAGCCATCCTCTCTTTTCTCTTTTTATGTATTCAGAAGTGGGGGGTTCAGACAGGGTCTTCTGTAGCCCAAGCTGGCCTCAGACTACTTAGTAGCTAAAGAAGACCTTAAACTCTGGTTTTGAAACATTTTATTTAATTATTTACAAGGAGGGAGAGAAAAAGAGAGGAGGGGGATATGGGCATGTCAGTACCTCTAGTCACTGCAAACAAACTCCAGATACATGCACCACTTTGTATATTCAGCTTTATGTGGGTACTGGGGAATGGAACTCTGGTCATTAGGCTTTGCCAGCAAGAGCCTTAACCACTGAGCAATCTCCCCAGTCCCCAAGACCTTGAACTCTCCACCCCCTCCCTTCACTCCACCTCCCAAGTTCAGGGATTGAAGGTGTGAACCAACTTCTTTCTATCTCTATTTGACTTGCTAGTCATGTATATTGTTTTGTTTCCCCAACAGAAGCCAAGCTTTGTCAAATCTCTTGCTCTTTTATTTCTAACTTATTTCAGTGTTCATTCCTTCCCCTTGTGCCTTTAGATAATAATAATGTTGATAATAAGAACAGCTGTCATTTCTGAATAATTATAATATGCCCCAACTCATCAGGGCAGATAAGTCCTCATTTTAATAAATTCAACAGGGGGCTAGAGAGATCGCTCAGCGGTTAAAGCACTTGCCTCCAGTGCCGAAGGCCCCAGGTTCAATTCCCCAGGACCCACATAAGCCAGACCCACAAGGTGGTGGCCCTGGTGTGCTATCTCTTTTTCTTTTTCTTTCTCTCTCTCTTTCTCTCTCTCTCTCTCTGTATCTCTCTGATTGAAAATGAATAAATAAAATATTTTTAAAAAATAATAATTTCAACAGTTCCCTCACAGATACAAACAGCAACAACTGCCAAGTATCACTGTTTCTTATTCAGTAATCAAATGTTTAAGGCAATACATTTTCTGCTAAAGACAGCTTTGAATACAACCTGTACTGCAATACTGTAAACATCATTACTTTATAAATGTTCTATAACTGTGGCTTTGATTTCCCCTCTGGCCTAACAAGTTACTTAGGAAAGCACTGAGATGGTTTCTTTCTAGGTGGCAAAGTGTTTTCAAAAACATTCTTTTGGAGCTCAACACTACAGTAGACTTAAACCCACCCACCGTGGCTCAGGAGGCGGAAAGACTGTAAAAACCACAGTGTGGAGGTTTGGACACCCAAAGTCATTGCCCCCTACTCAATGACTGATTGCTGCCTGAACAGCTCATAGATTCTCAACCTCATGGAGCACACCAGAGATCCCACTGAAGAGAGCCCTGAGTAGAATGGGGGCAGGGAAGAGGGAAACCTTGGTACCAACACATGACTTGTTCATACAAAGTTTCTACTTAATAAATAAATACATAAACATTCTGTTATTAATATCTAGCCTTGTTGTCCAATACAAATGAATCTACCCATGAGAATGCTTGCTTTCTGAAATTCATTTAGATATACTTCATGATTCAAAAGTTCTAAGTCTGTCTGCTCTAAGAACTGGTTACAAGATTTTTAAAATATATTTTAGTTATTTATTTGCAAGCATAGAGAGACAGAGAAAGAGAGACAGACTAACAGAGAGAAAGAATGGGCACACCAGGGCCCCCAGTAGCTGCAAAGGAACTGAAGATGCACGTGCCCGCCACGTAGTGCATCTGGCTTTATTTGGGTTGTGGGGAATTGAACCCAGGTCATTAGACTTTGCAGGCAAGCGCCTTAACCACTGAGCCATCTCTCCAGCCCATACAAGATTTTTAATGGCAATTTCAGACAATGGTCTAATTTTAAAAAAGGAGTAAGGCTTAGAGGCAGACAGATTTCATAGCAAATAAATACAAGTGGTCTTTAACTACACAAGGAGATGTCTACAAATAGTGGGAGGAGTCTACTTGGCTAGTTAGTTGTGTGGCACACACAGAGGTGGTGTGAATGCGCTTTTCGGGTTTTAGGCTGGAGAGCTAAATCTGGACCATTACTAAATAATCCAGGGGTCTATGGGGAATGAAGAAGAAGCTCAGTGCCAGCAAGGGAATTTTGTCTCTGGGCAAGTTCCTCCTTCATGCCTGGTACTAGGCTTCTTCTTGTCCTGACAATCACCCCAGGTACATGCTGTGGTGGCCGGCTTCCTAGATGGTGCAGGGCTTCTCTCTGCCACTTTACCTACTGGCTCTCTATGGGGAGACCCACCTTGAGTTTGCTCTTGGGATCCCTAGGGTATTGTTTATATATTATATAATATTATATTATATTATATTATATTATATTATATTATATTATATTATATATTAATCTTATTATATTCCAAAAACAACAAAAATGGTTCTATGTGCAAAAATTCATGATTCTTCCAGAATCTCCAATTTCATCTATTTCGTTATTTAGAGTTTTTAATTTTTTGTATGAGAGAAACAGAGAGAGAGAGAACATGGGCATGCCAGGGTCTCTTGCCATTGCAAACAAATTCTAGATGTATGTGTCACTTTGTACATCTGGCTTATGTGGGTACTGGGGAATTGAACCCAAGTCCTTAGGCTTTGCAGGTGCCTTAACTGCTGAGCCATCTCTCCAGCCCCCCATATAAGAAACAGAGTCTCACTGTAGTCCAGGCTGGCCTGGAATTCATTATGTTGCCCAGCCTGGTCTTGAACTATTGACCTACCAGTGCCAAGATGATTGTCATGAACCAGCACACCCATCCAGAATCTCTAACTTCATACATTCCCACAACACTGCTCTCCAAGTAGGGCAATTAGGGTTATACTCACCATCACCTAGAGTATGGTTCTAATTGATCCAAAGATTACACTGTTTGTTGTTGTTGTTGTTGTTGTTTGAATCCACTGAAGTGTGTGCTGTGTGCCTGGCAGTTTTCTCTACCTTGTGTTCCTAATGAACAATTCAGATGAGCTACAGCATTAGAAAAGGGACTTGGGGAGCCAGGCACAATGATGCACACCTGCAATCCCCAGGCCTCAGGAGGATTGCGAATTTGAAGTCAGCGTTGACATTTTAGCAAGTTGCAGGGAAAAGACCCTGTCTCAAAATAAAAAAGAAAGAAAGAAAGAAAGAAAGAAAGAAAGAAAGAAAGAAAGAAAGAAAGAAAGAAAGAAAGAAAGAAAGAAAGAAAAAGGGGGCTCCAATCCTTGTGGTACATCTGTAATTGTACTCAGAGACCTCATGTCATCCTGGTGTGGTTTTTATTAAGAAAAGAGGCTTTGTTCTCCATAGAGATTCATATGGGTAGAAATCCTATTTGGAGATGAAGATCCAGGAATTTCCCACTCAGAAATTGTCTCTAACTATTTAATTGACTTCTAAGCCTTGAAAAATGTCTGCCCAAATCAACATCTGCAAACACAGTCAACTTCCTTTCTAAATAAGAAACAAACCAAGGGCTGGGGGGGTGTAGCTCAGTTAGCAAAGCACCTGCCTAGCATGCGTAGGTCCCTGAGTTCAATCCCTAGCACACCAAGAAGTAAACTGAAGTCAGGTATATGCTGAGAACTTCCTCAAGTACACCTTAAATATCCCCCACTGGTTGCTCCCAAAGCAGGACTACATGTCCTTGTACCCTCCCATTTTCATCTCAAAATTGGGACAGAAAAAAAGTATTATTCCTGTCTTCAAATACCTTCAAGAACTTCTAATTGGATTCAACATAGTTCTTCCTGACATCTTGGCCCTCCTAACCAGCTCCACCAGAGACAGAGGAAAATAAGGCACGGACTCCTTTGGGATCCTATAGCATCCTATACAAATAACTAAAATAACACTTGTAACACATATTAAATTTCTGGTTTTTGTCTAGCAGGACTGTAAGCCTTTAGGGAACAAGGAGCAAGCCTCAGTTGCCATTATCCTTGACACCTTCTGGTTCAAGGAAAATTTTGCAAACAGAAACCAATTCTAGTTCCTGCCCTTGAAGAGATCACAATCCAGACAGAGGTCCACTGGCTCCAGGGTCCTGCTGTGAATATCTGTTCAGCTCCAGGACCTCAGCACACACAACAGATGTTTGGATTCACCTTCTCTGACTAGGTGGTCACCAGAGGCAGTGTTCTGGCCAACGCTCTTCCAGAACATAGGGCTGGTCTCAGTCTAATGAGCCATCCCTACTTTGTCCTTCTCAGAGCCACGGTTCCTCCTAAGAAAGAGTTGGATAGGTCTGGTTTAGGTGACCTTGAGACTCAGACAGCTGGCAGGAACACCTGGGTCACACTACTTGGCAGTGACATACATAGCCTCAGGATTCAGCAGGCCTGTCCCTTCTGCACACCCAGACCAGACTGGCAAGACTGGTATTTCTGCCCTCCCCCCACCCTCACTGATGCCAGGTCAGCCTGGGAGAGGCCTGGTCTCCACCAGCACAGCAGCCTCACCTGAGAATGATCCGAAGGTACTCAATGCTCTCAGCTTCCTCACACCTGATGGACAAGATCAAGTTCCCCAGGCTGCTGCCGGTACAGTAAAAATTGAGATGATCCTAGAAACAGAAATCAGACATGAGCCCCCAGACATGAGATGCCCCGAATTACTTCCTTTGCCAACAGGGGATCCCCTCAGAAATAAGAAGGATGCAACTGTTGCAGTCGTTCTTGGTGGTGGTAAGGATGGCAATGCTAGGATGATGACATCAATAGGCACCAGCCACTGAGTCCTTGGTCCTTGGGGTGTGCCAGGAACCATGCAGTGGGTTTACAATCTTCTTTTTTTAAATATTTTATTAATTCATTTTCAAGCAGAGAGATACAGAAAGAGAAAGAGAGAGAGAGAGAGAGAAAGAGAATATGCACCAGGGCCACCACCTGTGGGTCTGGCTTATGTGGGTCCTGGGGAATTGAACCCCAGGGCCTTTGGCACTGGAGGCAAGTGCCTTAACCGCTGAGCCATCTCTCCAGCCCACATGATCTTCTTTAATCTCACTGGAACTGTAAACTAGAGATTCCACCACCATCCTCACTCCACAGATGAGGACACAACCATTGAGTGACAGATCCAGAGCTCAAGCCCACATCTGTCTGGATTCTCAAGTTTGAGTCCTTTACCACCAAATACAGAGTCCCTTTTTTCCTCACCAATCCAGACCATGGGAGAAGGCTAGGAAGAACCAAGCACCCTCCACCCAAGTGGAGCCCAAAGGCCTTCTGCACAAGGGGGGCTTTCCCCGGCTTCCTGGAGCCCACTTCCTTGTAAGATCCACAGTGAGACCCTGGGATCTATACTTTAACAAAACCCCTGGAGTTCAGCAGGGCTTGGATACAGCTTCATCCAGGAACAAAGTTAGGTTAGACTAGAGACTTCTGGAAGCTACTACCCAAGGGACTTGGGGAGTCTAGCAAGTCCGAAAGAATATATTAAAGAAATGTAAACTCTCACTGTTAAACAGTCTCTCAGCACACCATCCAGCCTAGGGGCTCAGGGAAACGGCATGACTAAGAATCTGAGAGTTGTGTGCTGTGTGGATGAGTGGAGATGTTCAAGGAGTGAGGCCCTATATTTCCTGGAATAGTTAAAACTCCAGTCCATCTTCCTTCACCCCTCACTGCTACTCCCTCCATCACATCACAAGACCCCTCGCAGGGACTCCATACTGCCCCTGGGACAGATCTGGAAGGAAAAGAGACAGAGAAGAGAGAGGGTATCCTAGAGAAGAGATGCCTGCCCACCCCCACCCCCAGACATGCTCCCTCTGGCAGAATCCCTGGGTCTCACCTTGCCTAGGAAGTGCCTGCGGTAGGCCCTGGCTTCACCCCTGCACTCCAGCTTGTAGCCAAATGTGTTGGGATTTAGGCTGTCCTCTTCCTCCTCCTCACAGACGCTGCTGCCCACCGATGTCGGAGTGCCCACATTCTCTGGGTCCTCGATCCAGTAGCCCCCAAACTGGGGCAGGATAATGAGAGGGTACGGGCCTCCCTTCTCCACAACCTGGAAGCAGAGAGAGGGTCTTGCCCTGTGACCTGCTTTGGAGCTGCTGAGGAGATGGGTCCAATGGCATTCCCACCCACCTCTGAATTGCTCCAAGGAGGGAAACCTGATATCTGAGGCCAAGGACAGTATGACTCTCTCCTCTGAGCCCCTAGGCATCTCCAGCTTCACTAGGGCATCAGGGTTGCAAGACCTAGATGGACACCCCAAGTTAAACATAGAAAAGCTGAGGTCGCAAAGGCAAAGATGGACAGGGGTTTCAGACCCTCAAGTCTCAAGGTCCTGTTTCATGTAGGGCTGGGAGAGACCATGATTTCCCCAGGGAGGGTACCCAGATCAGGCTGCAGTTCAGCTGGGGTACAGGACTCCTACCTCATCAATGCTGGGGTACGGAATATAGTCATCCTGCAAGACAAAGTAGACAACAGCACCATTAGTTCAGAAGTGCTCTACAGTCCAACCATTGTTCACAAGTTCCTTGCCCAGGCCTTGGAAGGAGGTGCGTTGGGGCCTAGCAGCTTACACTTGGGGAAAGCAGAGACAGAAGAGCAGCCTCAGGACCAGGTAGCCCTGTCCACTGAACTCACCTCCAAACCAACAGAACCTCATGCAAACACAGACAGCCAAAGACACAGCATACAAAGGAACCTGTCACCCCTAGTGAACCAGCTCGCTGCCCTAAGGTGCTAAATAGGAAGAGGGCCAGGGGTGACTGTACAAGTCTGTAATCGAAGCTCTCCAAGGTGGACACAAGAGAATTGTGAATTCAAGGTCATCATCAGTTACATAGCAAGTTTAAGGTCAGATTGGGCTACATGAGACCCTGTCTCAAAAAAAAAAAAAAAAAAAAGAGTGGACCCTAGTTTCCTGGAGCAGCTCTCTCCAGGTAACAGGCTCCCCTCCGAGCGATGAGCTGCATGCCAGGCCTTCAGAACAGACCCTGCAGTTGAGAGCTGAGCCCACCAGAGCCCAGGGTCTGAGCCCCAACACTATGCAGGTACACACACACCATGTGGGAAGCCAGCCAAAGCCTCCACTAAGCAGCCTTAAAGGCACTGAGCCAGGCCCTCTGCCTCCACCAGGCACAAGTCTAACAAGTCACTTGAGGAGCTTCTGATGAGAGTTAGACGGTCAGGAGAGAGAAGAGCCCCACATGCTGGCTACTCCTCCTGCCTTCCTCTCACACTGGCCCCTACCTGACCTCTACCTCAGCTGCCCTGCCCACCTTGTTCTTCTGGGGTCCTGGCCTCTGCTCCTCAAGCTTGATCCCCTGTGGAAACAAGGAAGAGAGGATCCATGTTAAGCACAGATCACTAGGAGCAGCCCATTGAAGGGGTCTCTGAGCACCTGGCCAGCTGGTGGGCACTGGACCCTCTAACTTCCCACACTTGGTTGGTTTCAGGCTCCAAAACAGCCCCAGGTGAGGCAACAGAATGGGCACTTGAGCCATATTACCCAGGTTCAAATCCCAACACTGCTACTTAGTGGGCTGATGGCCTGTGACAAGTGACACATGCCTCTCAGTTCCCCTGCTCTCACCTGCCTTCATCATGGTGAAGGCTAAAAGTTGATGATGCTTTATGCTTTTAAACACGGATTGGCCGGTGTACAGTAGATACAAAAGTAGCATTTCCGTAGGTTATCAACTCAGAATTTAAACACCTTCTCCAAGGCCATAGGGCCACCAGGTGACTGGAAAAGATGGGCGCCCACAACCACGAGTGTGAGAGCAAGCACACGGGACCTCTTGCTTTCTAGGTCTACTTCGCCTGGTGGGAGCATCTTCGAATGACAGGACCAGGCCTCCTCAGCCAGCTGACAGCTTCCAGTTTGTGACCCTTGAAGCCTCCCTAGCTGCACCTGTCACATGAGCATCCCCACCCCTTCCTATCCCCCAGGTGCAAGGAGTTCTTTGAGCCAGGTTCACCTGCCCTGCCCTACAGGCCTACGGTCGGGTTCTGACTCCATGGAGTTGTACAAGAAAGAAAGAAATACATGGTGTTTCCAAGGCTGGCTGCATCAGGTAAAGGCATGGGTTAGTGGGACAGCCAAGAGATGCTGTTCCCTTCTGGAGAGAGAATAATCAGAAGCAGCCCCTGGTCACAGCTTTAATGCAAGAAATGGTAACCCTCCAGAGGGAGCACCCTCTGGTCTCCTTTGAAGTTCAGAGCATCTTTGTGCCAGCAAGGAAACTGAGGCCCCAGAGGAGGCTGTGTGTCTAAGGTCATACAGCCAGTGAGTGACAGAGCTTCGATCTGAAGTCGCATTGCATTCATGACCACATCCCATGCTTCCTGAACCCCAGGGTTCCTCCTAACTGGGTGAGTTTAGATGTGGCTTCTCTGGACTTCTGGGACTGAGTCATCCCAGTAGCATTGTTCAGGAGGGTGTGGGAGGGGCCCTCCCACCTGACAGATGCTTCTTACACATGGGCAGAAAACCACCTGGGTGGCCTCGTACACCCTGACCAGGTTGGCACACTGGGTGGGTAGGGAGTGATGTCAGGAGTTTGTTTTGTGTGTGCTGCATTAGTCATCCCTGTCTGGGAACAATCCCTAAAGCAGAACAGCTAACTACCCCCAGCCTCATGACCACTCCCCTCCTTCCACCATGGAGACTCAGGGGTCCTTGCTCCTTTGAGTGTTATCCTTTGCATTAGGGACTATTACTGTGCCCCCTTATTTCCTGTATCCATGAAGCCATGGAGGCTCAGAGAGGGAACGTGACTTGATCTCAGACTCAGACCTAAATCCAGGCCTGGAAGGTCTAAAACACCTGCACCAAAGCTTCAATTGCTTCAAACTCCTTGATTCTTGAGCTGGGATGTGGGGATCCTGAATACTGCTTGATGCTCCTCAACTAGCAAAGTGACCAAAGCATTTAATTGCTCTTAGGCCAGTTTCCACAACTGCAAGGTGAGGAGAGATGTGGCTGAAGCCAAGGGCAGAATCCAGCCACACTATCCAGTATTCCATCTCTACCATCCCCAAAGTTGCCAGAGACTGAGTCCTCTGGGGTGAGTGTTACACACTGCAACTCTGCCTTCCACAGTTTCCAATGAAATGCAAACCACCAAGGGTGCCCGGTCTCAGAGACAGACAAGAAGCCTCTGCCCTGGAGAGGCTGCCAATCTAACTGGAAAAATGAGCCCAGCATCCTCTTCAAACAACAGTTTGAGATGTGTTCCATGGGGCTGAATTCTGTGATCACACACAGAAGCCCTTGGGAAGGAGGACAGGACTCTGGCTGTGAGTGAGGATGGGCGGGCTGTGGGAGCAACCAGGGAGAAGGCACCCGACCATCAACTTTGCAGCTTGCCAGAAGCTAGGCTCTCATTGGCTTGAGGGGACATTCCCAGCTTCACACTAAGCAGCTGAGCACTTAATGACACCTTGTCTTCCGCCACTCCATACAGCACACCACAGCCCAGTTTCCACAACTGGATGATGAGCTCCATACAGATGCATATAAAATGAGTTTATAGTGCACACACTGCTAAGCACAGAGAAGAATCTTAATGATTTACTTGTGGTAAATCACCAGCCCCTTCCCTCGCCTCCCTCAGGAAACCCCACAGCACCCTGCCTGGTACGGCAGGTGCTGTATCGGCCTCTCCTTCAGGAACCTCCAGGCCCTTATGACAGACCTTCCTCATCAGATAAAAACATAAAACTTAGATTTCTGAGCCTCTGACTCTGAGGCACTTACTACCCATGCACCTCTGCGGGCTGTACTTAAGTTTGGGGCCTCAGTTTTCTCAGTGGTAATAGATACGGGGATGGAACCAGTAATACACCAAACTCCAAAAGCCTAGTGAGAACAAAATATTACCTGTCAATCTGTGAGCCCAGAGAAATGCTTCTAATATGTATGAATACTGCTTCTCCCCACTTGTATCAATTAAACCTGGACCTGTGCTGGAATACACTAGGACAATAGCTCTTATGCATGAGCCCTGACCCAGGGGAAGGAAGGTCCTGGTTCCAGGACAATGCGGATTAACCCCTCCCCGGCCATGTTCAGTTCCCTTATACGCAAAGGCATCATGTTTGCATAGGACATTCTCCCATGTCCTTTATATCATCTCTAGATGACGCATAATGTGTAACACAAGGTAAACACCACGTAAATGATTGTTATGCTGTCTTGTTTGTGGAAGAATGACAAAGAGAACGTCTGTAAGTGTTGGGTCCAGATGAAGTGTCTCCCCAGTATTCTCCAGCCACGGGTGGTTTAACACACAGTTTTGGATCTGTTGATGTAGACTGGAATGACCAAGGACCCTCAAGTCCACTTTGAACACTGACTTGTATGTAGTACCTACCAACCACTTACCTAGATTATCCCATTTCATCCTCAACAGCTCGTAGTGGGTATTTTTATTCTTATTTATTGATGATGACTTGAAAGTGGTAAGCAGGTTGTGTTAACAAGTGTGGGACGTAGGATTTGAACTTAGATCTGCCTCTCACCTATCGCTCTACCTCCATGACTCCAAATAGCTGTCCTCAGAAAGGGCTTTCTTTTTCAAGCTTTCTTTCTAACCTATTCCAGGAATAATGGCTCTTTTAAACCCTCCTCATATCCATAGGGTTAAATGACATCCTGGACTGGTTACACCTCCATGTCCTGAGACAGATATCTTCTCAGGAGCATCATGACATTTGATTATTCAGTTGTCTGGGCTGAGGGACGTTCACGCCAAGGACCCTCTTTGTATGGAGCCCCCACACCTGGGGCTAGACTGCTCACCTGCATTTTCTCCAACATCTCGAAGAACTCCGCGGACTGAAAGATACAAAGGGGGGGGGGAGACAAGCGAGCTGTCAGCAGGGAGGACTGCTGAGAAAGCTACCCTTCACCAACTACCTGCAAGCCGAGCCCAGGCCTTCCCCCAGGACGAGAGCCATCTGGGTCAAGAGGAAAAGATAACGTGAGTTTGCTATTGGAGCCCCAGAATGCCCGTGCAATAAAAGAGGAAACGAAACAGGTCTGGGCTTTCAACTGGCCCTGGGGAGCACAGCCACTAATCTCTTGCAGGAGAGTATGGTGGGGACCCTAAGAAAAGCCAAGTTCCCCAGGGTGCCTCAGTGGGATTCATGTTCAGGTGTTTTCAACCAACAGTGGGGCCACCATAACTAATACCCATGCTTTTCACACATCCGTGACATCATGGCCTTTTCTGTCTCTTCCTATAAAATCTCCCTCAGGACCTGACAGAGAAAGCCAGTAAATGCCGAACCGCCACATCCATGGTGGCCAAGTGGGGCTGGCACCCAGGATGTGGCCCTCTGAGTCCTCAGCTCCCGAGGCACCACCCTGTGACTCTACAGCTGGTGGAAAATGAACTCACCCATGAACCCAGGAGCCTCTCACACAGGATCTGTCCAGATCTTTAAGCTACTCCTGGGCCACCTTTGCAAACTCCAGGACAAGACAAAGGGAGCAAGGAAGCAGACGAGGGGGCACGCAGGAGCCCCTTGAAGTCCCCCACTTCCTGCCTCATGAAAACACTGGCCCTGCTGCACACACCGGGGCCTGGGCATCTGTGAGTCAGTGAGTGCCCAGAACACACAGGACCTAGATAAATGAGCGAGGAAAGGAAGCAGTGATGAGGAGGAGCACGTGTGTCCTTGACACTTTTTCATGTGCTGGTAGTTCCCACGCTCCCAGAGCTGCCTGGGACCTCACTGTCCTCAGAATGCTTCAGAAGACAACCACCATAGGAAGGGCCTTTGGGGAGTCCCCCAGAGGGCCTCACTCCTGCTGCAGACTCCAATCATCTCTCAGACCAAAGCAGGCCTAAAAGAGGCAGAAAGCCTGTGATCTGCCAGCAATCCAGGACAAAGGGTCTGAAACCCCACACATGAACGCACAGGAGTGGGTGAGGAGCCATAGCCAACACCTTTGCTCAGAGCATCCACCAAACACCCAGACCCCAAACCTAGCCTTCCCACTTACTCTAGGTACAAACACTCCAGCCACACGGTGCATTCTTACCAACTCCATTCTCCAGGAGACCAGTTTGTCAGACATCATAAGGAGCATACACAGATCAATACAGGCAGAGGACAAGAGGACAGAAACAACCAGCATTCTAAATGCACAGACTTCGGCCCCTACAAGAACGCTCCTTCTAGCGATCTACATCCTAACACACTTGCATGGAAAGATCTGATACATGCTTCCCCATAAATGAACCTTGATCACATTATACTAGGTGAAACAAAAAATGAGACAACATATCAGAGGGTTTGATTTATAGAAAAGTCCAGAACAGGCATATGAATAGAGACAGGAAGTGGATTTTTAGGGCTGAGGGACTTTACAATGTTAAAGATATTGTGTTTCTTTTTTGAAGTGATGAAAATGTTAGATCATTGATTGTGGTGATGGTTCCGCCAAAAAACACTAAATTGTGCACTTTGACCAATTACACACTAAATTGTACACGACTTTATGGGATATGAATTCTCACAACAGAGCTTTTTTAAAAAAAATCTGACACAACCATTCAGAAAGAGTTATAAGTGAGGTGTGGTGGTGCACACTTTTAATTCCAGCACTTAGGAAACAGAGGTAGGAAGATTTTACTGTGAGTTCAATGCCAGCAGGGACTTCAGAGTAAATTCCAGGTCAACCTGGGCTAGAGTGAGGCCCCACCTCGATTTGAAAAGAAGAAGAAGAAGAAGAAGAAGGAGGAGGAGGA
>PVHP010035121.1:0-18663 GCA_004024765.1 Zapus hudsonius | reverse complement strand
TTAGTGAGAGAGCAGGTGTCTAAGAATAAGGTGAAGCAATAGAAGAAGACACCCAGTGTTGACCTCTTGCTTCCACATACATGTTTACATATGTGCATGTGCACTGCACACACATCAACATATATGCCAAACCAAATAAGCATGCAAAACAGCAAGTTCTTAACCTTTCCAACAAATGAACACAATTGGAATTTTGGGGGAGTAGAGCTGTGATACTGGTATTTGATAAACATCCCACCTAAAACGTATGCTTATGCACACACACATATGAAGTACTTAACTTATTAGTATATTATTTTTCTATTGCTACTGCACAAATTGCTACACACAAAGTGACTTGATCACTCATACTATTTTAGGGTTGTGGAGGCCAGGGAGAAAATGGACTTCAGTGGAGTGAAATAAGTGTGGCTCGGCCACCTTCCTCCTGGAGGCACTAAGGAAGGTGCTTCCTGCTTTTTTCAGCTTTCAAAGCACAGCAGTTACATTTCTATTGCTGGGAAAATTACCCACCAAGAACACCTTACAGATGAAAAGGATTTATTTTGGGTTACAGTTTCAAGGGGAAGTGTCCATCAAAGCAAGGAAATCATGGCAAGGACAGATGGCTGATGTCACATCCTCACCCCAACAGGGTGAAAGTCACAAGAACTCAAAAGCACCAACTGGGGCTGGACTACAACACCCGAAGGCCTGCCCTCAGTGACACATCTTTCAGCAAGGCTTTATTTCCTAAAGATTCCACAAATTGCCCAAAGAACCCCACCAACTGGGCATTCCGTTTTCAAATACATGAGGTTAAGGGGGGACTGTTTGTTTGCATTCAACCAACCCCACAAAGGCTCCCTGCTTTCCTGGGCTGTGCCTCTCATCCCTCAGCCTCCCTTTCTCCTTTCTAATGATCTTTGTGATTACATTAATTTAATTGTATCAGTTATTTCCCATCTGCCTTCAAGATGACATACTCCCAGAAAGTAAGTGTTGGGGTCAGCTTTCTAGTTGCTGCGCAGAAAGAACCCAAACAAAAGTGGCTTGTAGAGGAATGGGTTTATTTGGCTTACGGACTTGAGGGGAGACTCCATCCTGGCAGGGAAAACGATGGCATGAGCAGAGGGCTGGACATCACCTCTGCCAGAGCATTGCAAACAGAGGCAGGAAGGTGTGCCAAACTCTCGCAAGGGGAAGCTTGCTTATAACCCCATAAGCCCACCCCTGACAACACAGCTCTAGTGAGGTTCTAATTCCCGAATTGCCATCAGCTGAGGATCGTTCTATCAGAACACATTCATTTGTTTGTGGGGGACACCTGGATCAAACCATGATAGTAAGTATTAATCTGTTAAGCTGAGGATATTTTAGGGGAGGCCCTAGACTGTCTACCATACTTTACTTCTAAACATTTCAAAGAAAGAAGGTCTGATAGGAGAACATTAGGTACCAGGACTGTCCCCGTACCCTTTTCAGGGATTCTCCTTCATGAAATTCAGAGATTCCACAGAACACAGTTTGAGAAAACTGATACTAGAATGTTTCTTTAAGACTCTTAGGGGGAAACCTGACCAGTGGGCTTCACTTAGGGCATTTGCATGACTTCCTAAGATCTTGATTTACTAACATGATTCAGATTTTCCCATTCTCAATTTCCTAAAAAAACACCATTAAATTTCCTTTATTTATTACTGATAACAATCACTGCTTTCACTGATTATAAGAGAAAGTGTCCAGGAAAATTTTTAATCGTCTTTGCATTCCTGATAGTATTTTAGAACATTTTTACTAAAAAGAAATTAAGTAATTTAGTGGCGGTTCAAAGGTGTTCCTTTATTCCACATATCCATATAGTTCTGTGCGTTTTGTCTCTTCTGTTTTACTCCCTCCCCCACCCTGTGTCACACACTTTTTTCTTGGCATAAATTTGGCATTGGGCTGGAGAGGTGGCTCATCTATTAAGCAAGTTGCCTGTAAAGCAGAAGGACCTGAGTTTGATTCCTCATTACCCACATAAAGCCAGATGCGCAAGGTGGTGATGAGTCTGGAGTTCATTTGCAGTGGCTGAAGGACCTGACATACCCATTCTCTCTTTCTGTGTCTCCTTCGCTCTCACTCTCTCAAATAAACAAAACTTTGGAAAAGAAAACATGGCATTGGTTGTGAAAGCTAATTCCTTTTGGCAATAGCAATATGTTTTTTTCCCTTTGAGATACTATTTGAGCTCTGATAAAACTTAGTGTATAGGCATTTCTGAATTAATCTAAGAAAATCCCGAGTTATATATTTTAATCAATACATAACAGCAATAAAAGTTATCTAATGGGAAATTAACCAAAAGCAAAGAATTAATGCTTTTTACTTAAATGATGTCTTTGTATTTCACTCTATCAGGAGACGTTTGGCTCTTTGCCCTTTGTTAATGCTTATTTCACTTGGAAAAAGATGGATTTGACAAGTGCTCTTAGTTTTATAAATTAGCCAGCTTGGGTTGCCATAACAAAATATCACAGAATAGACGTCTTAAACAATGGAAATTTATTCCCCATAGTCTGAGGAAGTCGTAGGATGAGGTACTGGCAAGGAAGGTCTCTTTCTGAAACCTTATTCCTTGACTTGGGGATGGATGCCTTATCACCGTGTCTTCTCATGATAGAGAGAAGAGAGGGAGAGAGACAGAGACTTCTGTATCTCCTCCTCTTACTATAAGACCACCAACTTCACTGAATTAGGGTCACATTTTCTGTCCTTGTCCTTTACATTGGTTGTTCCCTTAGCCCCACCTGCGAATAGGGTCACTTTATATCCTCCACATACAAACATGGGGTTGACACAACTCAGCTCGTAGCAATATCTCTATGGCATCACATGTACTTCCTGTGAGCTCTTGAGCATCTCTTCACAAAAGATAGTTGATACAATTATGGCAAGGGGATGAAGCATAAGCATGAACAGCTTGTTGAAATTCTTTTTTCTTTGTCTAGGGAATCTCATCTTTCACATAGTGAAAGAAGCCAGCATGCAGGCCTCCCAAATAGGACACAGGTTGTCACTGGATATGGTCATTGTCCATCACTCTGGCATGTTGGAAAGCAGTTAATATAGCATGGGCCCAAAGCATGGCAGTGGACAATTCTTTTTCTTTTTCCCTCCTAGGATTGGTGGAGATGGAGGAATTCTTGCTCACTCAAATTTTGAATTAAAGATGAGATCACACCAAGAAAGGCCTTAGAAACCATTGAGAATAATATTTATCATTTTTGATGTCTTTGTGTAGAAGCTTCTTTGGTAGGCCTTTGTCTCCTATTGCTCTGGATACAGTGGTAGAGGTGAGCAGGAGAGGAAGGGGAGGCTTACAGCCATGGGCAGGCAGACCATACTGAAGGCTGAGGCATGGGTGGTGGGGCAGATAAAAACTAAACCCCTGGAGTCAAGATCGCCATCAGTGGAGTCTCTGTTGAGGAGAAGTGACCAAGCACAAGATCCTCTTGGACACTGTGACACATCCTCAGGGGGCCAGACCTTCTCATTCCTTCTCATAGACCACCCAAATGGGGAACTGGGGTGCTGTTTCATAGATACCCTAAGAATCTTTTATATTTCTTTCACACACTCTATCTATCTATCTATCTATCTATCTATCTATCTATCTATCTATCTATCATCAATCATCTGTCTATCTTTCTGTCTATCTGTCTATCTATCTATCTATGTATCTATCTATCATCTATCTAGATAAATAGTGTGAGTGTATGTGCATGCTCTGTTGGTATTCAGGCAGAGTTCAACAGACTTCAAAGAAGAGCATAACATGTCCTCTTATCACTCATATGAGTAATATGACCCCCATTGAGATGGGGGGGTCTTTATCTCAACTTATAGCTGCTTTTAGAAATCCATGCTCCATGGACTGGAGTTACAGAAGTATTTGTCTCTGCCTGGCTATTTTGTGTAGGAGCTGGGGAATAGACCTTGGGGATCTCTGCTGGGTAGCCCCTCAAACTTAAGTGGCAAGCACTCTTAACTGCTAAGTCATCTCTCCAGCCCATATTCTGCATTTTTAAAAGAACTCATGACTTAATTGAGCATGGTAAGGGAAAAGGCAACAAGCTGGTTCTCTGGCTGGAAGTTTCTTGAAACAATAATTTTTGTATCTATTTTTATATTCCCTTCCTTTTTCCTGTCACTGTTCCAACATCTTTCTCTCCCCAAATTCCATTTCCTGCTCCTCATCCTATTTCTCTCTTTCTCTTTTTCTCTCTCTATCATCGAATTACTTATTTCTTATTTTCATATGCTTTACTATTGGTAGGAGGAAAACAAACACTATTCAAAAGAGGCTTTTCAACAATCCAGAAATCAACTTCCCGGCCTGAGTTCTTCCAGTCTCTCAGATTATTCTTTCTGTTTGTTTGTTGGAGACAGAATGTCACTATGTTTCCCAGGTTGGCATTGACCTCAGGATCATTCTGCTCCAGCCTCTGGGTGCTGGAATTATAAGCGAGTACTAGTATGCCCAGCTTCCAAGGACATTCTTATCTCTAACAAGAGGTAGTACCATTTAGCTGTTAGGCATCAAATTAAGCTATTTGTAAATAATTTTTATTAATGACATAAAAAGTAATGTTTTATCTAGTGAAGTTTCTGGTAACTCAGTAAATTCCTATTCACACTTTCATAGTTTATGAACCTAGGTCTTCAAACTTGCTGCAAAGATGTTCAGTGTTGAAAAACACGGTAAAAAGAGCTTAGACATAAATCAGTGGTGATTTACTTGTCTAGTATTCATGAGGCCCTGGGGTAGATCTCCAGCACTGAAAACCAAACAAAATCATAAAAAAAAATCACAGGGAAAGCAGATGAATCACATTATCTCTATTCTTATCATTGTAGTTTCTAAGAGCTTAGAAACAAATTGGCAATCAATAGCATACACACATCAAGCAAATGTATAATTGTTAAATAAATAACACAGTGAACAACTGACTAAAAGAATACATTCCTGATGATGAGTTTTGGCACGAAGGGAAAGCTGTGAAGGAAGGTAAGTAATTAATTTAAAAGAGATTTGAAATGTGTTGAAATTCTGAAGAAATCATGGACTGAGTGCAAGGGGCATAATTTGATTTCATAATCTGCAAATGTCAGCTTGTATTTTCTTACTCTTCCCATTGCTGTGGCAAAATACCTGACAGAAGCTAATTAAGAAAAGAAGAGTTGATATCGGCTCACAGTTTGGGGGGTCCATCATGGCGGGAAGGTGTCCTGAAGAAGCATGAGGCAGCTGGTCTCACTGGGTCTGTTGTAGAGAGCAGAGAGAGATGAATGCTGTGTGGCCCTCACTGGACCTCAGCCCATGGAATGATGCTGCCCACTTTCAGGGTGGGTATTCACACCTCTGTTAAATCTTTTTGGAATTCCCTCACAGGCATGCCAAGAGGTGTATCGTTTATGTCATTCTGAAGCCAGATAAACTGACAATGTAGATTAACCATCACATACCCCAGTACTATAAGGTCACAAGTTTCCACTCCTTGGGAAGAACCAGAGAACTAGGCCTTGTTGAACTTGAGTGGGCCCCATGAGAAGTATGGCATTAGGTCTGGCACTGTGGAAAGAACACTCACCTCAGAACCAGATGGCACATGCCTGTGTCTGTCTAGGTCACTAACTTGCTCTATTTCTCAAACAGCTCACCTCACTTCTTAGGCCCTGGGCTCTGTTTTCCTTCTTCTTACTCAGAGACTTAGCTTCTCAGTTCCTTTGTAGCCTAGACACTTAAAGCTTGATTGATGAATTTAGGCTTTTGATAAGGTGGCTTGTGGGGGAGAACTGGAGACTTTAGCTGGGGCAAAAAGCAAAGAAAGAATCAGGCTTGGGATAATCTGAACCAAAAAGATAATTGAAGACCTACTTGGAGACATATTATAAAAAGCTGTGTGGAAAAAGTCTCAAAGTGATTTTCAAATATGACATAAGTATTCCCAGGGATGCTTGGGGCAAGACAATGCTCTGCTATTTCAGAAAATAAAATATGTACTGTTCTGTGAACTTGAATATAGCCAAGGACATACATCATAATTGCATGCCAAACCAGCATCGCCTGGATAAGGTACTTTCTGGGAACAATTCTTTTCTAGAACAAAGCTGTGTGAGGTGTTCAGGAGCATGTCACACTTTGAATATTATCTCTATGCTAATGTAAGGTTTTTTTTGCTACAAGTTTAAAAAGAATTAAGTTCCCATATTATGAATATTATGCATAGTGATGGGAGTCTTTGAAAGTCACACAGGAATTTCTGTTTTCAATGTTATGGTGAATTCACCAATGGACTACAAATTTAATTTATTCCCCAATGCACCCAGGAAAGAAATAGTCCTGACATACTGTATTCTCACTATTGATTAGGTGCTGGGGCAAAAAAGATGAATAACACAGGTTCCCACAGGCATGTCTGTGAAACATGAAGATCTAAAACAGCTGAGGAAATTCAAAGGTAACTGGTCATTCACAAGTTAGTCTGCATTCAGCCATGGAGTGATTAACTGGGCCTTTGAACTCTTTTGCAGTCACACTGACCACTGTTGGAATCTCTCAATTAAAGACACTTACTACCCTTTTTAGCCTTGCAAATAAAACTTAAAGTGCTTTGAAATGTAACAGGTTTTACCTACTAGGGATACCCACACACTCATAAAGCATGAAGCCATTGAGTCAGAAGGGAGACAGGACACTTGCCATGTCTGTACTTGCTCTGAAGACAGTTGCCCTCTGACTTGAATTATGGTCAAATGATCTCTGGAAAATGAACAATTTAGTGCAGAGGACACTAGTTACTGAGCATATGGTTCAGGTCTTAAGGGTCAGCATTGCATTCCCTTTCTGTGTTATACTTCAGAAGTTTGAGCTGGTGCTCACTAAGTTAACATCAGGGAATCAATAGGGTTGTCCTTTAACCTAATCAAGAGAGATAATCCCTCACAGACACCCAGAGGAGAACAAGTTACATAATCCCTCATGGGTGATTCTAGGTCTTATGAAGTTACTATCAATATAAACCATCACAAATGATTCCAGTTGTCCACACTATAGACATCCCAGGATAAAGTTCATTATTCTTATGAACATGTAAAGATTTTCTGTCTTCTTGCACACTTTGAATGCCATACTGTCCTTTAAGGATTGTGCTAAGAGTCTGAAAGATAGTTTTGGCAAAGGCTTCTGATCCAACCATACTTTCTCTCTGGCACTTAGTTTGCTCACTCCTGTTGGAAGAGGTGGTGTCTTTGGTGGTGTCCTTAATCCCCAGTTCAACAGTCTTCTTTGGCCTTCCTCTTTCATCTGGGAATTATCCTGTGTCTTCTTTTGCCTTCAAGTCTGCATTAGTTTTCCTTTGCTGCCAGAACAGATGACTACAAACCTTGGGACTTGAGTAACGGGCTTATTGGTGTGCAGTTCTTTAGAAGTTTCACTTGGGGCTCACTAGGCTAACATCAAGGTATCCACTGGCTTGTTCATTTCTGTACTGGAGAAATGAACTCATTTCTCATCTGGTTTTTGACAGAATTCAGTTCTGGCAGAAGGACTGAGATCCTGGTTTCTTGTAGGCTATAATTGAAAGCCGTTTTCAGCTGTTATATTCTGTGGTCCATAGACTTCTTTGACTCACTTCAAAGCCTGCAGTGGAGGGTTGAATATAACCTATTTTTGTTTTCTCTCTGACCATAATTAGGATGCAGTGAAAGGTCCTAGGCTTTAAAAGATTCACATTATTAGGATAGACCCTTATGAATAATACAATATATTCTTTCGAGCTTAATGTACATAATCACACTCATATTCTCAAACCCCATTTTTATCTATAAGGTAACATAGTCCCAGTTTCTGAACATCAAGACAAAGAATCCACTGTTCTTCCTTACTAGAAAACCCTAAGTCTCATTTGTTTTCAGAACCTTTGGACCATATTTCCTTCCTGCTGTGTATCAAAAGCTGTTTTTGTGAACAGCCTCAGAAATCACATAGATATCCTGACTTACCCATACCTCCTTGGTACTCTTCAAATCTAATCAATTTCTTACTGTGATAGAAAACATTATGTCAGTTCCTTCTCCTTGCTGAGACAAAGTCGGTTGAGGGGAAAAAAGGTGTATTTCAGTTTATGGTTCCGGGTTCCAGTCCATCATGGCAGCAGAAGCTGGTGGCATTCAGCCCACAGTGAGGATGCACACAGAGTGATGGATACTGCTGCTCATCTATCTCTCACCTTTTTATTCTGCCCAGGACACCAGCCCATGAAATGGTACCACCTGTAATTCAGGTGGGTCTTCTCACTTCAATTCACCTGATCAAGATAATCCCTCACAGGCACCCAGAGTATCACACAATTTACATACTCCCTCATGGGTGATTCTAGGTCCTGTGACATTGACTATCAATATAAACCATCACAAATGATTCCCATTGTTCACACTGCAGACTGCACAAGATAAAGTTTAAAATCTTTATGAACTCGGATTTTCTGTCCATCTTGTTCCACACTCTGAAATGAGGTTGTGCCATGTCTCATTGCCTTTTTAAAAACATTTTCCTTTCCTTCTCAACCATACTTCTTCATCTGCTCAGCAAGTGGCTTTTCAGGTTAATATGCCCTTTGAGCTGACTTCCCCTGTAGGTGAGTACTGTCTCCATGCTAATGAGCTTTCATGGAAGGGACTCCTAGCCTCCTGCTCTGTTGCCTGTTCCTTGTTTTCTTGAGGGGCTCCATCTCTTTCTGTTTGTCTACAGACTTGGAGAGCATAAGGATTTGGAGGTACCCACTTTTGTATTCCCATTGCTTGTGATATTGCTAAAAATTTGACTATATATTTGGATTTAGAGAACAAGTAACCATGCAAAAAATGGTTGCTTATAAACTATTTACATGAAAAAGCACAGCATTAGCTTCAAAATGAACACAAGCTAGTTTATCCTAGAGCCTTATATAAATGGCTACGTCCACAGCACACAGATTTAGGTTATCCCCCAAGTGCCAGGCTCCTGTGTGGTGACCATTTCATGAAATTTTTATAGTAACTGAACAAAAAAATCATAAACCAAGACTCTTTAACTATATATCCATCTTCACACAGGTGATTATAGTAGTGGGGAAATCTCTGCTGTAGGACACAAATGCTATCTCATGACATTCTTGGCCTTTGGGTTCTTAGAAACTAGGGGTCTGTTTACACATTCATAAAGGATTTACCCAATAATCACAAGGATGTTAGTTCATACACAAGTAGGCAGCAGATGGCTACTCAGGAGGCAAAGAGAGCCCAAGATAATTTGGCTCTGGATCTTCAACATTGCAACTCTTCACAGTCATCGAAGTTTTAACCAGTCAATCAGCCTTGTACAATGCTTAATGTGGGTTTGTCTTTATCTGGGAACTTCAGACACATAGTGCCTGATCTATATCTGGCAATTGGGCCATTGCTCTTGTGAATTGCAGGGAAGCCAATATATTTAACTATATTTTCTTCTAGATAACACTGAGTTTGTACCTGGATGGTAGCCAATCTGAAGCTATTGGATTGTATTTCTGCCTTGCCTCTCTGACAGGACAGATTGGTTGAGGTGTGGAATTAAGTATTTCTGGAATCAATATCCTCCTGATGATCTGGTTAGCTGGCTTTAAAGGGCCCAAGTCTTAGACTATGAAAATCCACCTGAGATGTAGGTAATGTCAGTGCCAAGAAAACACGTGTAAAGTAGGCAAAGAGTTGGTTTTCCACTATGTGGCGCTATGGCCATGAGCATAGAATATTCTTTCTCTGGACAAACCCACTGAGGTGCAGGCATGGATATATTCAGGATTTTTCTATCAGGGTGAAATGACAGGTGTTCTGGCAGAAGAACACTTCTGGATGAAGCATTGATCAAGATATTTAGATCAGAATGATAGCAGAGCTGAAGCTCTGCATATAATTTAGGCATAAAGATTGCATTGAAAAAGTAAAAGAGGGTTGGAGAATGAATGCTTGACTCCAGGGTTCCTGCCTGGAGTTATGTATGCAACTCCAGAGATTACATTTCATTGTCAGGAAACTTTTAGTACTTCAAAATGAGGGTCTAAGTTACATGATTTTCTTAAAGCCTCATCAAGTTTTCTGCCCATGAAAAAGACTTTGTTTCTCCTTACTGCATGACTGGTACTGAGGTAGGAGGGGCTGTGAGTGATGTAAAGAAGTGTTAATCATGGTCCTTGCCTGCAAGGAATAATGGAGCTCCGGATCATGCGTTTTCATACAAAGCAAGGTGGCTCAGAAATAAGAACAGGTTTGAAGCAAGACCTGAAGCAAGGAAACTGCACACGCTCCTCTTGGTTGGCATCCTTTCTCTTCTCCACCTGCATGAGAAGGCAAGATGCTTGATTCTTAGCTCTCCCTCTGTGCTCAGGCATGTGGGAAGCTTGAGTCATGATGTAGGAAATGGGTGCTTTCAGCAGGGGGTGAGCCATGCCAGCTGTAAGCTCACGGAGCGGGTGCAGAGATGACTGACCTGAGCTTCCAACAGAGAAACTTGCAGGGAAGGACAGTGAGCCACTGGTGAGTCAGCGTTCATTCCAGAAATAGCCTTGGGAGAGCAAGGAGCCAGCACACTTTCTTATCTTTCACTAAACGCAAAAAGGCTGTGTCTGAAAAAATATTTAAAATCTTAAAGCCAAACCGAAATCAAGTGAGAACAAGCTTTCTACCTGGCAGCAAGAAGAGGGAATGGTTTAGATACTGAAGCTCAGAATGCAAACACAGACACTGAAGCTCTGTTCTCATGGAATTATTAAGGCAAATTGAGATCTTGGTAATCTTCATTTTCTTAATATTGATTTTGTGGTTTATTGTGCTTGATGAAGTGACTGGCGGCATCTAACGTAGCTTGAAAGAGTGTTGCTGACGTGAACAGTTGGGTGACTGAAAGGACACTTTACAGATGTCTGTACTAAATCCTCCTCCTGCAATCAAGTTCTCAGACAACCCAATTTAAAAATTGGCAAAGGTCTTGAATAGATATTTCTCCAAGGAAGTTATAGACATGGAAAGCAGGTTTATGCAAAGATACTCAACTTCCCCATCCAACAAGGAATTGCACATGAAAGCCTCAATAAGTTATCATCGTATACTTGATAGAATGGTGAGTCCATGACTCAGGGAACTGAGAGGAAGAGGGGGCGGAAAGACTGTAAGAGCCATGGTGGGGGAGAATATCCAGAGACATCACCCTCCCCTCAGCAACAATACACAAAAAGGGGAAGAAAAAAAAATAAAACCTGGCTACCTCTGGTGCAGTTCATAACCCCCTAACCTATGTACAGATCCAGTATGTGCACCGAGGAAGGACCCCAGTGGGTAGGGGACAGAGAGAAGGGAAACGGGGACACATTCACAAGATTTGATCATACAATGTATATACTTATTCACAATAAAGATATTAATTAAAAATCTCCAAACATAAAAGATGGATACTAGTGAGGATAGGGCAATAGAGTAGGGACTGAAGAAAGCAGCAACAAAATTAACATATGAAAGAAATGAGTTTGGAGAAGACTGGAAACCCTTTCTCACCTGGGCTAAATGCAATAAACAGCATGTGTAGAAAGCACTAATGATACACAGATACCAAAGAGAAGGCAATTATTCCAGTATGTGAATGATTTATAAAGGACCATGAGCCTCCTGGTTCAGCACATTTAATGTATGCCATTCCCAGATCACTAGCCTACTCCCATTCATGAGGGTGTCTTTCCCTTCCTTCCTTTCCTTTTTCCTTCCCTCCCTCCCTTCCTTTCTTTTTTTAGTGTGTCTATGTATGTAAGGCATACATATATGTATATATATGTATGTACATGTACATATATATGATATGTATGTCTGAATGTGTGACACATGTATGTGGGGGGTATATGTGCATATGTGTGCATATACATGTGGACACCAGAGTTTGATGTTGAGTTTCTTCCTTGATCACTCTCAGCTTGTTTATGGAGGCAGAGTCTCTAACTTGAATCTAGAGCTCACAATTTGGCTAGTCCAGCTTAACAGCTTTCTCCTGCGAATTACCTATGTCTGCATCTCAGGTGCTGGGATTACAAATGGGCTGCCACACCTAGCATTATGGGGTGCGGGGGACCAGAACTCAGGTGCTCATACCTGCATGGCAAGTACTTTATCCACTGAGCTATTTCTCCAGCTTGCCTTTCTCCTGTTGATTATACTGTCTCCATCTCTATTACCACACCAGGTAGCCTAATGCAAATGTTGGGCCTGGGTTAAAAGACTCTGGAAATCTCATCAGGTGCTTCAGATTCTGGCCTGCACCTGAACCAAGGATGTGAAAGCTCTAGAACCCCTGTGAGCACAGAATGACTGCTGCTATAGAAACCAGAATGGGCAGTCCTAAAAAATTTTTAAGTAAAATTATCATATTTTCCAGAAACTCAACTTCTGGGGACACATCCTAAAGACGTGAAATTAAAATCTCACTCAGGTTCATGGCAACATGATCCATGAGAAATGATATGCAAGACACAACCAAAAAGCTTGTTAATGGATGACGACAAAAAGAAAATACGATACACAGATCAATGACAGAACATATTCAACCTTAAAAGAATGAAATACTCCCATATGTGATAAGGTGGATGAGCCGTGACAACATTAAGGTAAATGAAGGAAGTCAGCAGTGAAAGGGCAGATCGTGCAGGCCTCTAATGCATGAACCACCTAAAGAAGCCATCTGGACAGAACTGGAGTAGAATGGTAGGGACGAGGAGCAGAAAGGAATGGAAAATGACTAAGTTCTAAGGCGTGCTGGAGAATGCCTATATTTAACAATACCGATTAATGAATGACTGACTTGATGGTATCAGAAAGGAAACCGATCAGAAGCGAGATTCAAGTTCATGGCGGTGGTGCCCTTCGGTCTTAAAGTGTGGTCCTTTCTTTTCATTGCATGGGTCTTTGTTGGGGTTCTCATCCTGCAGTAGACCACTGGGGCTGGTGAGTTCATGAGATCTTCAGGAAAAGCAGATCATGTCTTCAGCAATGTCCTTGGTACAGAAAAGAGCAAAAGGCTTTGATAAATAAAATGGGTTGCCATTTATGAAGTGTTCTTTAGAGTGAGTCCTGCCTTTTTCTGGCCACTTCTTTCTGACATAGGCGCCTTAACTTCCATGGACACATAAAGCCTTTATTTCTGCAAGAGTTTGACTATAGTGAAGAGTAATATCAGAGAGTCACTCCTCCTTTGAGAGACAGATGAGGCCTTCCAGCTTTGTAGATAAGAATAGTTTCTCTCATCCAGTGTTATTTCCCCACATACCTGTGGTTGATCAAGCAGGAATTGAACCTCGTCTGCCCATTGAGCAAGGTGATACTCGCTGGATTCCAAAGCATGAAGGTTACTTATGTTTCCAACACCAGTTAAAAGCTTGGAGAAAAGCAGAGAACGATTATTATTGCATTCCTCTCTGCTTGGGCTGGAGATAATGAGCCCACTCCTGCTGCCCCTTCCCATGCATAATGCCCATTGATGTCAACGAGAGCCCCATGGTGTGCAAGAGCCCGTAGATCACATACCTCATCTTGAAAATAATAAGGACAAAGGGACGCCTTTTTATTTAAACTCGGCAAAGAGAGCCTGTGTGCTTCCTAGTCTCTCTGGATGGTCCCAATTAAGAAGAAATAATAATCTTACTGGAGTCATGTGGCTGCCACCATTTCAAGGTGAGCGTTTCATGAGGACCCGGATGGAGCAGTTCCAGAGATGGTTTTGGGTTTCCAAAGTCACTTCTCCTAAGAGACTTGATTAGGAAGTGTTAGCAGCCCTCGCAGAGATTGATCAAAAGAATGTAACTCCTATATATTGGAAGGCAAATGAGAAAAGTTAAAAGAAGAAAGTAAAAAGCAAAAAAAAAAATGCTTTTTCACTTGTGGGAGAAGCAATGTTTCATTTTGGAAATTCCTTAATTCCTTTGGGCTTTATGTTTCTTCTTTTGTAATGAAGGTTTGGGTCTAAATCAGTATATCCTAAAGTTCCTTCATCATGGGGGTAATTCAGGAAATTTCTTTAACGAAGGAAGAATTGGTTTAGATATTTCTCTCTTGGAGACTGAATTGGTTTGTTGGGGTAACTCTAGGAACTTGCTTTTTAAAAAAAGTTATTTTGGAAATTATGCAAGTTTAGAAACTATAGATAACTTCTAGTGTTTTGAGCACCTGATCTCTTCCTACGCTATGTGCCTGGTGTGCTGTATCATGGTCTAGCCTTGTCTAGTTCCTGAGTGGTGTTCGTATGAGAAAGGTGATGGCCTGCAAGAATGCCCAGCTCCTGTCCAGGATGGGCACTAGGAGGAGAAGTTTCAGAAGTTGAAAAATGTGTTGATTAACAGTACATAACATTCCGTGTTGTAACTAGTTGTAACTACAGGTAGCAGATACCAGTTCTAAGAAGGTAACCATCCTGTCCAAAGAGTTATTTACAGAAAATAATTTCTAGCTATCTCTGGGATGCTATCTAAAGAATTCTCCATGTTTACTTTTTTAAAAAATACCTTATTTGCAAGCAGAGATATACATATGAAGAGAGAGAGAGAGAGAGAGAGAGAGAGAGAGAGAGAGTATATAGGTGTGCTAGGGCCTTTAGCCACTGCAAATGAACTCCAGATGCATGTACCACTTTGTGCATCTGGCTTACATGGGTACTGGGGAATTGAACCCCTGTCCTCAGGCACTGGAGGCAAGTGCCTTTACTGCTAAGCCATCTCACCAGCCCCCTGTTTACTTTTATTCAGCTTTTCCAACTGTTTTTCTTTTCTTGCAAGATACTGGGGGTGCTCTTTACAGTGGCTATTATTTCTGCTTGTAATTCCCTTCCCGCAGGTATCCACATCACTAACTCCATCACCTTTAATTCTACTCAAATATTATCCTTCTAAATGGGCTTACTTATAACCTGCTGTATCCTCCTCCATGGAGCCCTCCAGAATCCTCTTATCTTGTTGTCTTATTTTGTCATAACTTAGTCCTTTGCAGCATAATTTGCTGACCACTCACATTCTTACTGATTTATATATTTTAGTCTTTAATATTACCTCCATGAGGATAATATTTGTTTGATTCACTGTTGTACTCCAAGAGCCTTGAGAAGACAGTAGACCTGAGGAATGTGGAGCAAGAGAGATGATGAGTTACAGTTTTGTGTAAGATTCAAAGAAAAGCATTTAGACACATTTTATCTGCAGCTTCTCTCTTAGGGTTTTAGACCTTTGGGGATCCAACTCTTGTCTGCTGCTTTCCTTAAGTGCCTGGGACCCCATATGCTCTAGCTGCATGAGCTTGGAATTAACTGGATCTTTTTGTTGTATTACCACCCATTCAAAAGGAGTGACTATACCAAGCTTAAATGCTGTCTAGTAGGATGGGGTTACTTTTCCTCTGATACAGCTCAAGGGGAGGGTAATGTCATTAGGTATCCATTATTGAGCTCTCTTTATATCTGAATATAATCACACCAATATAATGAGATTGTTACTAATATTATTCTATTCTATGTCATAGATTGGGGGAAGACTGAGACAGAACTCTTCAAAGATCTTACTTAAAATCATATTACTAGGAATAGTGAAATTAGTATTTGAACCCTAGTCTATCTACAAGAGTAACCACTAAGATTTATTTTAGAGTCTTGGAATAGTGATTCTTAAACTTAATGTTTGTGACACTAAGTTTGGTGAAATCACGTGAAAAGTACTCCAACTATTCATTTATTTATTTATGTATGCATTTAATAAGTCAAGATACTTGTTTTCAAAACACCAAAGTGAAATTTGATTACTTGACACAGAAAGGAAATTTATTAGCATACAGAATGGCTTACATAACCATTTGAATAGGCGAAGAATTAAGTGTGGAGGTTCCACAGTAGGAAAAATGCTTGGTTTGTGCTGGAACAAAATGACCTACTGAGCCCTGCCACAGAGCACAGAGCACTGAGCATAGGCATGGACATTGTAGCTGGCATTGGCGGCTCTCAGACAATGCATCCTGGGCATTGCAGCGAGGACCATTGTTACCTTGGTGCTTCTGCAAGGTGGATCTGGATATGATGGCCTTGTGGACTTATTATCTTTTGTGTCTTCATTCTCACATGGAATTCTTTGCTGGGTCTTATCAGGATTGAGTCAGAATGTAGAATGAATCTACATGTCAAGTTAATAGTGGCATCCTCATAAGATAGGTTTCTGTACAGACCCTGCTATTTTATCCTAGGAAGTCTGAGTGGTGAAGCTTGGATCATTATGTCAAAACCCTGAATTCAGAGTTTGACCAAGAATTTAACATGTTCAAATTTTGTTGGTACATATTTGTTTTAGCTTCCCAAGGAGAGAATCTTTTCCTCTGTCCTATGAAATTTCAGTTTTACATGATAAAATAAATATATTCTTACTGTATACCTAGAATAAATGCTGTCTTTTTTTCACCCAAATCTGTGTATTAACAAAAACTGTGGCTACATTAGAGATATACACTGGAAATTGTAACCACCACAAATGAGAGCTCAAATGGCTTCTTTCAAATGTCAAACTACAGACAATCTTATCAGGTAGTTAGAGATTTTCAAATCGTCCAAAGACTTGTTCAGATGATTATTTTCCTGTAGTAGTCCAAGGAAGGAACTTTTTCAGTTTTTTTCTACCCAAACTTTTCTATTGATTAGTATCAGGGTTTGAAATGTGTTTCTTGAAATGAAATGCTCCATTCCTATCCTCCAGCACCATTGGAATGTGACCTGATTTAGAAACAGAATTCTCGCAGAAATAATCAACTTATGATGAGGTCATAGACATGGAGGAATTCCAGATCCCTGTCTTCTGAGAAGAGGTTAAGGAAGAAAGACCCAGATATTCAACACAGGGAAATTGTGTGACGAGGCCCATGTAGATCTCCATCTCAGGATGAAGGCAGAAGATAGAATGAGGAGTTTGAAAGATACAGAAGAGTGTTGGTAACCATCAGAAATGAGGAGAGAAGCATGGGTTCTCTTCAGAGACTCCTCAAGAAACCAACTTTCCTGACACCTTGACTTTTGGATGTCTGGCCACCAGAAGAATGTGTATGTATTGTTTCAAATCTCCTAGCTTGTGACGATTTGCTATCGCAGCTCCAGAAAACCAATATGACCACTTCAGGAGTAGGTTTGTCTTGACTTGAGTTATCCTGTTTGTCCTGAGTCTTCATTGTCAATGACCTAAGTTTACTGCCATTAGTACCGTGCTTCCATGGCAGACTGGGATTCTTTGAGTTTTCTTCTGACAAATATAAACTGTTACCTTGCCTATCTGTGGAGACTGTGTGGCTTAAGGTCATCTGGGTGCCTTCCCCCCTTCCTCCTCCCTGCATTCAGGATAAATCTCTAAGCATTGAGCCCCCTTCTGTCTTTTCACCAGGTGCATACCTAAATGTTTGCTAATTTGAAAGACAGTTTAGACTTGTCTTTTACCAGTGCAGCTGTGATAAAAGGAGCTTCTAAATTGCTTGCTGGCCTCTTTAAGCAGGCGCACTTCTCCACTGAACTAATCGCCCTGGTCTCCAAGTGCAGCATGAGCTCCTGCGGCTTTGCCATTTCCCTCCCTTGGAGAAGATAACATGGTAGGCAGGCTCCTCTGAAGTAACTTGAGTGGGATTATTTACTCAGTGACAGGCATGCTCTCATTCTGTAACACGTTCCTAGATGCTGATGCGCTGGAAGGAATGGACAGGAATGACTTGTCTAAGTTCAAAAAAATTAAGTGTTGAAAAAAAATGTTCTTTTACTTTTGTTTAGGTTGAGTGTCTATTCTAGACTCATGCTCTGTGCCAAAGGGAGAATTTACTTGAAAGAAGCTTTAGCTTAAACCTTCCTTTTCCTTTTATTTTTTTTAACTTACTAAAATGCCACCTCAGTGACAGAGAATGAAGAAAGGATATGAGGCTCATAATTCATTAGCTAGGGTTCGGTTACCCTCGTGGTGTCACCTAATTATTTCTTAAATTAATTTATTATGCTTATGAAACCTTAAGAATGATTTAAGATGTCTTAAAATTTTCACGCGTTGTTTTTATAGGTATAAATTATTTAAATTGTCATAAACTGGGCTCCTTTGAGGTATGTGTGGCAACTAAGGGGTTGCTGCACCAAGGTAGAAGAACTGTTTAGCAAAGCTCCCTTCTGAATTGAAATCACTTCTGAATGAACAGATCTGGGCCATGATGGATGGCAATCAATTGCCATTTGACACCCCGTTCCAACCCTGGATGTTCACACAGTAGTTAAAGGAGAGTTTCTATTAGGTATTCAGGACTAAGCACATATATTTTACTTTATTTCTTTTTTTTTTCTTTGTGCAATACATATTACACATTTATTTATATACTTTGAATAATTTAGTAAGCATATAGGAGTCTGCCATGAAAATCAAACTAGTAATGCGTTTCTAGTTATGTTGTTCACCTTTTTCATTCGATCCTTTCAGCAAACCAGGTGTGACAGAATAGGAAAAAGCTAGCAGTTTTCAGCCAGGGTCTGAGGCCCAAAGAGAACCAGAAGATGCCAATCCACACACCAAAACTCCTGGCAGGACTAGAACTCATCGCTGC
>PVHP010035120.1:0-17500 GCA_004024765.1 Zapus hudsonius | reverse complement strand
TTAGCTTCTGAAGAGTTGGGAAGGTATGTGTAAAGACTTTTGAAGATAATTCCCCATCACCATCCCAGAGAAGCTAGAGATAAAAACTGGCCACTCAAATTACAAGCTACAAAAGCCATTTCACAGCTCTGAATAGCTCCCACAGTGCAGGCTGACCTGCATAACTCCAGTTGGCTTCACTGCAGAGGGTCCCACCTCCCACTTCTCCATGCTCTGTGAGACTGAGCTGGAACCTGCAGGAGATGGGATTCCTGGTCATATTTGGCCAGTGCAAGGAAGGGAATGGAGCTGTGACAGGAGGCTGATGGAAGAGGAACATATATCTTTTCATATTTCTCCCCATAGAGCCACTTTCTATGTTGCTACACTATGTCCATAGTTCCTATCTCTCTGCACAGCATTCTTTCTCCTCAGGTTTGACCCCACTTGTAGTCTTTGGTCTCTTCAGATCTGTGATGGTTTGAACCAGATGTCCCCTATAAAATCATGTGTTTTGATTGCTTGGTCCCCAGCTGATGGCAGTTTGGGAGATGGAGTCTTGCTGGAGGAAGTGTGTTGTTGGGAGCAAGCTTTGGGGTATTATAACCAGCTTCCCCTTGCTAGACCTCAACTCACTCTCTTGCTTCTATTTTTGCCCTGATGGGGCAGAAATGATGTCAAGCCTTTGTTCATGCCGTGTTTTCCCCTGCCATCCTAAAATAAACACTTTCCTCCCATCAGCTGCTTTTGGTTGAGTGCTTTGTCCCAGCAACACAAAGGTGACTACAATCGAAAATTGGCACCAGTGGAGTGGGGTCATTATTACTAAAAACCCAACTATATGACTTTTAGTCGTTTAGAACTGATTTGTAGGAGGAAAATGGAAGGATTTTGAAATTTTAGACTAACAGATGCCTTGCAGTGCTCTAAGCAGAGCTTTATAGAGAGTTGAAAGACATAAATGCAGTAAGAACTGTAGACTTTGAGGCTCGGCTTTTGAAGGGAAAACAGAGCTTTGTTCACACTGGGCTAGAGACAGTTTGTATGAGAGGCTAGCTACATTCTGCCTGAGTCCTGAGAACTTAAGCAGGATTGAATTTGGAAGAAATGGAGTGGTGTGAGTAGGTGGGTATTGCACAGAAAGAAATGAAGGTTATTGGTAGAAGATAGCAGCTCACTTCAGCTGCAATTGTTTGAGAGATTACCACCACTGAGATTGTGCTAGCTGTTCTTCATTAGGACAGTAAGAAGAATACTGATGAAGATTTTCTTCTCTTCAAAGTTGGCTTTATTTCTCCTCTGGATTAACAAAGTTGGTAGTCAACCTGGTACTGTAGGAATATAACCAATGCATAAAATAAAGGGTCATTGGATTTGCAATACAGTTATTTGGAGATGGTCCCTAGGTGATGTGGAACAGGGTCATAGTCCCTGAATAGAGGCTATGGGGGCCATGGCATGAATGAACCATGGGTTGCAGTAGAGACCACATGGAGATGGTAGGACTATGGGATAGCTGCCAAGGAGAGCTGCTGGACTCAGATGGATTGTTCCCCAGGATATAAGCAGCCCAACTGGATGGGAGGAATTAGAATCCCAGAGGCTTCATTGTAGATTTTACATGCCAGTTTTGGAGCTGCAGATTTGGTATTGCCTGCTTATTTTCAATCTTTTCTTGCTATGTCCAATAACATCTTTTGAAGTTTGAATGTTTATTCTGTACCATTATGTGCATTTAAATTGTATTTTCATTTTATAGGCTTATAGTTAAGAGGCTGTCTTGAGTCTCAAATGAAACCTTGGACTTTTGAAGAGTGTTGGGATTGATAAAAACTATGTGGACTTATATGTATGGCAGTTGTTAATAAAAAGTTAAAATCTAAAAAAACCTAAAAAAAACTATGGGTACTCTCAAAGTTGGGCTGAATGCATTTTACATTGTGAAATGTTCGTGAGTTTGTGGAGGACAGGAGCAGAATGTGGTGGTTAGAATCAGATGCCTCCCCCATAACCATGTGTTTTGAATGCTTGATTCCCAGCTGATGGCAATTTGGGAGGTGGAGCCTCGCTGGAGGAGGTGTGTTGTTGGGGACAGGCTTAGGGGTGTTATAGTCACCTCCTCCTTGCTAGATCTCTGAACAGAGATCTTTGCTGCTGTTTTCCACCTGCTGTGGCAGAGGTGATGTCCAGCTTCTGCACACGCTATGCTTTCTTCTACCACTATGAAGCTTTCCCTTGAGACTGTAAGCCCAAATGAATCTTTTCTCCATCAGTTGCTTTTGGTTAGCTGTTTTGTCCTAGCAATGAGAGAGTACTGCAACAAGGTGTAAGAGTCATATCAGCTCAGTCAGTTCCCCAAGAGCTCTGGGCACTGCCCTCCTTCATTTGGGTTCTTTCTGCCCTGCCCAAACTTTTCAGTCTCTTCATTTGAGCCCACCTGTGATGTATTCTGCTTTATTATGCTGTTCATCCCTGTCCAGATTCGACTAAGACCCCCAGGTATTCAGGAGCTTACATTCCAGCTATAAAATCAGACTGTAGTGAAAATAGCATAGTGTATTGCATAACAAGCTACTAAGAGAAGGAAGATTTGGTTTTAAGATTGTTTCTGACCAACACTATGAATTTGGGCAAGTATTTCAACCTCTTTGAAACTGATTTTCATTGTTTATAAAATGGAGATAATAATACCCAACCCTAAAAGTTGTAGGGATTGAGTATGATAAAAACACAAAACACTTGGTCCAGTGGGGCACATAGCAAGTGGTAAGTCAATGTTAATTGCTTCCTCTTATTATCACTATTAATATTCTCATATTACATATATTAATACATTATAGAATATTTATATAATGTAATATAATTAATAAAATAGACTATGTAACATATTATCTATAATATATTATTATGTTAATGATGTTATGTGAAAGCTTAGTGGATTTTTCCCTTTGTTTTGAACCGCAAAATAGCCTCAAATGTGTGTGTGTGTGTGTGTGTGTGTGTGTGTGTGTGTGTGTTTGAGGCAGGGTCTTACTATTTTGTCCAGGCTGCTTTGAACTAGCAGCAATTCTCCTGCTTCAGCTCTCCAAATTTTGGATTACAGACATGTGTGACCATTCCCACTTGCCTCAAACATATTTCTATGATACACAATGCAGACCTTTCACATTATGCAAAAGTGTTGGACTTGAGGGAGTATGCTGGCTATGGATCTGGCCAAACATTGGCCTCACCATTTTGATCAACGGATTTCTTATCCCTGGCCAGGTGATGATTCGCAGATGCCCACTGGCCTATGTTGTGAGCCTGCTGATTCCCAGCATCTTCCTGATGCTCGTGGACCTGGGGAGCTTCTACTTACCACCCAACTGCCGTGCAAGAATCGTGTTCAAGACCAGCGTACTGGTGGGCTACACCGTCTTCAAGGTTAACATGTCTGATGAGGTGCCAAGGACTGCAGGGAGTACTTCTCTGATTGGTGAGCAGTCCCAGGTCACTTGACACCCTCTCACACTGTTCCTATCACGGACTTACTGTCCCCTTTTAGATGGGAGACTCCAGTTAAGCCCTCTGTTTCTGCTCTGGTCCTTCCTAGGGGTCTTCTTTACGATCTGCATGGCCCTCTTGGTTCTCAGCTTATCTAAGTCCATCTTGTTGATCAAATTTCTCCATGATGAGCAGCACGGTGGACAGGAACGGCCCCTCTCATGTCTTCGAAGTGACTCTGAGGCTGATGGCTCTCTAATGTGCTCCAACCCAAGGGCCACATGTGCTGAGCCAACAGGTTTGTAAGATGCCTTGAGATCCCTTCCTGATGCTTTGTCAACATGAGCACTAATGTCCATCAGACACCAGGCCATGTGCTGGCCTATGGCAAGAATCTGAAACACATGCTTGGTCCTGGTGCTGAATTTTATATTCCCTCTGGAGACTGAAGCTTATTCCTACTGGAGGTCATTTCAACTTGAAATTCATATATTCTTATCTTAATTTAAGTGACTAAACCAGAGAGAGAGAAGGGAGAGAAGAGAGAGAAAATGAATATATTTGGGTTGCTTAATGTGGAGAAATATAAAATTATCTTAGGCCAGGCATAGTGATGCACATATTTAATCCCAGCACTCAGGAGACAGAGTTAGGAGGATCACTGTGAGTTCAAGGCCAGCCTGGGACTACAGAGCGAGTTCCAGGTGAGTTTGCACTAGAGTGAGACCTTACTTCAAAAAAAAAAAAAAAAGAAAGAAAGAAAAGAAAAAATCATCTGAGATGGGTTGGGGAGAAGACTCAGAGTAAAGAGCTTGTCACCCAAGCATGAGGATCTAAATTCTGATCCCTAGCACTCATGTAAAATGCCAAACTGTGTGGCCGACTTCTCAAATCCCAGCACTGAGGAATCAGCAACAGAAGGATCTCTGAATCTTGATGGTTTGCTAATTTACCCAAGTCAGTGAGTCTCTGTGTCAAAAGAAAAAAAATAAGGTAGAAGAGCGTTTGAAGAAGACATCCAATATAGACCTATAGACCTCTGATTTCCACATGCACGTATACACATGTACACCTGTGCACACACACATGCACCCATGCATATATGAATACTCCTACACATGCATGCATACCACACACATTCACAAAAAAATTAATCCTAGACCCAAGCTGGACACGGTGGCACACACTTATAATCCTAACACTCAGGAGGTTCAGGCAGAAGGAAGCTATATGTTTGATGCCAGTCGGCATGACATAGGGAATTTGAGGCCAGCTTGGCCTAGAATGAGATCCTATCTCAAAAAACAGCCACAAAAGAATCTTTCTAGACCCTGAAGCATCAGTTGTGAAAGTTTGTCTTGTGCCAAGCTTAGGAAATCTACAAGGCAGCCCCCACACACCCTTCTTACACAATACAGCTAGCTCTGCCATGTTCTTTGGGTCTTAGTTTAAGCTGTGCTTCTTCTAAGCAGGTAGGGCAAGAGTCCCCAGCTCCAGCCTAACCCACTGCCCTTCCTGTTTCTGAGACAACTCACCTGACCAAAAGCACTAATAGGAGAAAAGATATTATTTTGGCTTACAGTCTTGAGGGGAAGCTTCATGATGGCAGGAGAAAACATGGCATGAGCAGAAACTGGACATCACCTCTGCCACAGCAGGTGGAAAACAGAAGCAGGAGAGTGAGCCAAACTCTAGCAAGGGAGAGCTTGCTATAATACCACAAAGCATGCCTCCAACAACACACCTCCTCCATCAAGGCTCTACCTCCCAAAATGCCATCAGCTGGGTACCAAGCATTCAGAACACACGAGTTTGTGGGAGACATGATTCAAACCACCACACCAGGGTTGCCTACAATATTCTTTGAGGGATGAATTCAAGTGGGCTTTGCAGTCCTGGTCACCTATGTTTTCCTCTGTCCTGCAGAGTCCTCTGTCTATCAGGAGCACCAGGCCCAGGCAGGGCCCCTGAGAGAAGTCTGGTTCCAGCTTCGATCCATCAACAAGCATCTCGGAGCTCGGGACAAGGTGTACCAACAGGAGGTGGAGTGGCTGGCACTCCTGTACCGCTTTGACCAGCTCCTCTTCCGAAGCTACCTTGCGGTGCTGGGGCTTTACAGCATCACCCTGTGCTCTCTCTGGGCACTGTGGAACGGCTTGTGACAGTGGGCATTTCTGGCCTTAATTAATGTGCTGCCACAGCATTTTGACCTAGTTGAAAAATATTTGATGGAAGAATGAAGAGGAAGAAATGAGTAGGTTTAAAAAATGTCCCCCAATCACCATTGCCTCTTTTCACTGACTCCAGGGACACACATCTTTTGGGCTACTAAGTGGCTGGCCCAAGAATCTGTATTCATGATGAAGACATATAAACAGAATAGGGTATATAATAGCAAGTAAGTCTTCACACACCAAAACCACCACCGGAAATGTCTTTCCAGAAATTTCTAGTCACATATGTACATTTTTTAAACTAAAATTTTTTAAACTTTTTTTATTTAATTTTTTAAATTATCAATAATTAGATACACTTAATAGGGGAATGATGTGTTGATGTCTCCAATTCCCCTATTTCCCTCTTCCCTGACCCCGATCAGTTGGATTTCCTCCTCTGTGGGCAGTTTGGATCAGTCCATGGGGTAGGGGGTTATGGATAGCCTAGGAGTCAACCCAGTTCCACCCCCCTTTGTATGTTGTTACTGAGGGGGGCAATGTCTCTGGGTACTCTCCCCCACCATGTTTCTTACAATCTTTCCACCCCCTCTTCCGCTCAGTTCCCTGAGTCATGGTGGGTGAGTATTAAGGCTGCTTTATTGTTGAGGCCTTAGGGGCCTCTGTGCTTCTGCTTGAGGTTGTGTTTAAAATCGTTGGTGTCTGTTTTGCTGGTTCATCCTGGGCTGACCGATTGGCTGTGGTTATAGGTCTCTTGCTTATCCCATCACTGCCTGCGGGGTTCCATGTGAGACAGGGTCTCATGTTACCCAGGTTGGCCTCAAATTCCCTGTGGTCCTCCTACTGTAGAGGCACATGTCCAAATTCCCTCCCTATATGAAGCTAGAAGTCTTTTAGGGCCCATCCTAACACCTCAATGGACCTGAATTGCTTTTTTCAAGGCCTTATCTTCAGATATGGTTATATTCTGAGGTATTTGGAATTAGGACTTCAACAAATCAGCCCATAACACATGTGTGATTGTCAGGCACTGGGAAGGCCCAAATCATTAAGATAGATTTGGGGAGAGCTGTAGTTCAAGTCCAAACTTGGTCTTCTGGCAAAATTCCCTTTTTTTCTAGGAAGATCAGTCTTTAGAAATTTTTGTATGTACAAGTCATGAATTGGTACCACCATGTCCCTCCTCCCTGCCCCCATTCCACTGAGGGCTCTTCTCAAGTGAGATTGCTGGAACGCTCCATGGAATGGAGAGCTAGGAGCTGTATGAGCAAGGATCAGTCTTTTAAAATTAAGTCCTTCAATTGCTTGGCTGAGGCCCACCACATTATGGAAGACAGTCTGTTTTCACTCAACCTGCTGACCTAGATACGGAGCTGGCTGAGGTTGGATAGATGACTCAGTGGGTAACAGGCTCGCTGCACAAGCATGAGGACCCAAGTTCAGATCCCCAGCACCCATGTCAAAATCCTATTCATGGTGGTACACACCTCACACCTATAATCCCAGTGAATGGGAGGCAGAGACAGGGGATCCCTGGAGCTTCCAGACTAGCTAACCTAGTGAACTGGTGAGCTCTTGTCTCAGCTAGAGTCCCTGTCTCAAAGAGTAAGATGGAAGAGCAATAGAGGGAGATGACCAATGTCGACCTCCAGCTTCCACACGCACGCACACAGTGTATGTGTACCCTGCACATATGAACACGAATATACCACACACACACACAAATATTGAGCTTATCTAAAAAAATAGCTTCAGAGAAACAGGATAACATTTGGCCAAATCCTGGGGATGACCATGACCCAAGTTAACATAGTTAATAAGGTTAATTGTCACAGTCCTGGTGGCATCTTGTCTTCCCATCTACGCCATAGCCATTCAACCAGAGCGGAAACCACTGCCATGCAGCACCCAGAAAATTGATCAGTTTCTCTCTCTAACTTCCTAGTTGCCACCCTGTATTAATGACCCTACTTGTGACAAGTCCTCTAGCCTCAAGCCTGAATAACCTTTCTGTGGCTTCTATTGACAGTCCAGCCAAACCAACCCTCTTGCTGACCTCCTCAGGAATGGGTTTTGACAAATTCTTTTTTGTTGGTTTTGTTTGTTTGTTTTGTTTGAGGCAGGGTCTCATGTAGCCCAGGCTGGCCTCCAGCTCACTATGTTAGCAGAGAATGACCCTGGACTCCTTATCCTTCTGACTACCTCCCAAGTGCTGATGAGGCTGCAGACATGTGCCACCCTGTCTGAATCTACTTGACATATTCTGCTTCAACAAGCTGCATGCTAGCCTGGACTCAGAGCCTGCTCAGAACAGCCTCATTCCCCCGTTTTTATCTTATATCCACAACACTCTCTCGTCTCTCTTTTCAGTATAATATTGTTTGGAAGGTAGAAAAGAGGGGAGAGGAGAGGAAAGAGAAAAAAGAGAGGAGAAGAGAGAGAGAGAGAAAATGAGAGAGAGAATCTGTCAAATAGACCACACACTCCACACAGACTTCTGACTTCGGGTCCTGGTCCTGGTACCATCCCTAACTACCCAGGGAATCTTGAACTTCTCTTCTCAAATAGCAGTTTGCTGTATTTAAAATTAGGACTGCTAATATCTACTTTCTCCATATCATAAAGTTATAGGAATAACCATACACTTAACTGTATTTTAAAATTGAATCATAGATCACACAATAAACATGATACCTGCCCACTGTCACAGCAATGGTTCCAGTATGGAGTCCGGAGTGTGGGCTCTGATTTCCAGCTCTCTGAGTCCTTTCTGTTTTATCCCCCATCCAGCCCAGGTTCATAGAGTTTTGCATGTGGCAATTCTACAATAAGCACCACAGAGGAACTCATTCTAGCTCACTGCTAGGTGGACACAGGCCTGGGGTGCTTTCCCAAGTCAGGGACAAAATCTACCCAAGGTGAGACACCCACCCACTTCTTGCACATACATCCCTCCACCCCCTCACAGGGGTAGTCTTCAGGAACCAGATGGACAGAAGGACACCGCTGGCCATGAGAAAGTCAGCTATCAGGGTGCTTCCAGGAGAAGATGTGAAAGTCCAAAGCTGTTTGCCAGGAACTTTTTTCCAGCACTAAAATTACCTTTAAAATAATCTGCCCTCCTCCATCCCCCCAAAGAAAAAGAATTTAAATTCAAACAGCCTTTACCTGCACCTCCCTCTCTCATTACCTCCCAGTTAGTGCTCAACGCCAATTGTCCATGAAATTCCACTGCTGCCATTAATGAAATGAGGACCATAAGAAGTTTGTGAACAGGAAGTGTCCATGCAACGCTCCACCTGTTTCCTTCTTCACTTCCTACTTTCTGCCATTGGCCTCCTCTGTCAGTGTTCTGGTACCCTCTTTATGGACCCTGGCTTTCTCTACAGCCACCCCCAATTAACAGAGGGGGTTAGGAGGGAAAGGCCTGCAGTGTGTACATCGCCGTGGGGTCTCCTTCTTCCTAACTGCATGCTGCAGACAACACCAGATGCAGTCAGGAGACCTGATCCCTGGTCCCCAACTTGCTCCCTAGAAGACCGTGAACTTGAGTTTGCCTTATATGAAAATGGAGCAGTTAATATTTATTCTCTGCATGTCATAGAACTTGGGATCACAATGAAGCAACACACATACTTTACAGCATTTTGAAAAGCATTAATAGGTCACCAAATAAACATAAGACCTGTCTGCTCTCAACAGAGAGGATTCCAGTGTTGAGTCTTCAGTGTGGGGTCTGATTTAAGTTATCTCTAGCAAAATCCTGGGAGGATGGGCTTTGATTCAGAAGTACTCTGATTCAGAAGTAATCCCTCCCCCCCCTTTTTTTTGGAGGTAGAATCTCACTTTAGCCCAGGCTGACCTGGAATTCACTATGTAGTCTCAGGCTAGCCTTGAACTCACAGTGAATCCTCCTACCTCTGCCTCCTGAGTGCTGGGAATAAAGGCGTACACCACCACACCTTGCCAGAAGTGCCCTTCTTATAGAACTTAAAGAGCATCAGTGGACAGTGCCAGGTACCCCTTGGCAGAGGGACTTGAGCAGTGGAGGATTCTAATGAGACTTTCCATCCCACCTCCCATGAAGCTCAACTCCACTTCACGCACAGATACCATGGCCCAGGTTCTTTATGGACTCCCTCTGTTTAGTGCTCACAGCCCTGATCTCAACAGGTAGCCAGGACCTTACTGTCAGCCCCAGGGTCCAGTCTACAGCCTGATGCCATAGCATAGCTCTACAGACCTCCCCAGCTAGTGCCCTCCACCTTGGATGGAACACAGCTTGCCAACGGCCTTTTTTTACAGAGCAGCCCTTCCAAATGTTCATCCATTTCATGATTCCTGTTTCAGAGAGGAAGGCAACTGAAGAACAGAGCAAAAATGGGATTCTCCCAGCTGTGAGTGCTTCCACCATCTGCTGCTCCCCACGATCTCAGAAATCCCAGCTCCAGTACTGGGGATTTCACTCCTGGTTAGAGTCTACAGGGATAGATAAGTACAGTCCCAGGCTAGCCCATCACAGTACCTCAAGATAACTTAAGAAGGCTGCTATGGTGATTTCCTGGGGCTCTGCAGCCTTTTGTACTGCAAATAATACCTTCTACAGCCACTCCAAAGGAGTGGGAGGGGAGAGGTGGTGAAGGAAACTCAGCTTCTCATCACTGAAATCTCCACACCCAGCAAATGTCCTGTGGACTGACTTTGAGTCTGGGAAAGTCAGAACCAGGAGATAAAGGAGCAAGAGTGGTCCTGAAGGAAGCTTGCTTTTAAGGCAGAGTCCCCACACCCATCCCTGATCCTGGATGTGTGGGCTGTCAGCCCAGAGCAGAGTCCCTGGTTTCCAAGCGGTGTTCTCACGGCTCCACCTCCCCTCCCTGACATCCTGTCTGTCCCCCAAACCTGACTCCATCTCAGCTGCCGCTCAGCCCTGAGTTATTTACCTGCCTGGAGAGTGAGAGAGCTTCAGAATTAGCTGAGTCCCAGCACGTAGGCTTTTATGGACAGTCACTCCCCCTACCGCTCTCTGGTGTCCATAATTGAAATGACCCACACCAGTGATTAGATTAGGGGGCTGAAGGAGCCCAGCATGCCACTTCTGCCTCCTCCCCTGTCCTGTCGGGGAGGCTATGTAGTTAAGTTTGTGCTTCATTTGGCAAAGGCCATAAAGCAGGAATTGCAGCGCTGCTTTCTGCAGGGTCTGGAGGCACTGCTGGGCGACAGGCAGAGGGTGGGCTCTGTGGCAGGCAGCACACTGGAGTTTGAGGGGGAGGGAGCCCCTCAGTCCTTCTTACCTGGCCTTCTTACCTCTCCTCCAGACTTAGATTGGGCTCCAAAGACCTGGGGCCCACCTGAACTGCGTGGGATTACTGGGGACCCGAGATAATTAGCCCTTGATCTGACCCTGCTTCAGGTCACTGCTTGTCCTTGGAGAACTCCAGGCTGAGAGCAGGTGCTGCTGGCCAGTCCTCTTTCCTGTGCCTCTCAGCCCAATCTTGGCTCCTTGCTAGGGACAAGAAGCTTTCCGTTCCTTCCTAGGACCACCCTCCTGCCCCTGGCCCTTTGAGCAGCATGGAATTCGGCCAAGTGTTACAATAGCTGAAGCTTGTCTGAGTTTCCTCTTGCTCTTTCCTTATCCCGCCCACTAGCCCATGTCACCACGCTGCCCAAAGAACCCCTCACTGCCAAAGCTACCTTCCTGAACGCTACACAAAACCCATCAGGTTCTTTTCGCCAGTGCCAATTCCTACACACTCATTTTGACTCATTCCAATGCAAATGGGTAAAATGAGTTTGGGCCAAAATTTCAATCTGGGGTGCTTGCATCCCTGGAGGGGCTCAGAGGTATGCCAAGTATACTTGAAAGCAATTTTTAAAAGAGAATTCATCTATTTGATGGTGTGTTGAAAGGCTAATTATTTATTTTCTGAGGAATTTCTGTGATGAAGTAAAAATTTAGAATCAAATCTCAAAGGCACAACTTCAGATGTCGTGGAAAGGAAGGGAGTGTCTTAAGCTCTACTGATGTTTTAAAATCTAGTGTGCTAGAGCTGGGGACACAGCTCAGTGGGTAAAGCGCTTGTTGCAAGCACATGAGGACCTGAGTTTGATCCCCAGTATCTACATAAAAATGACTGCAGTGGCACATGATTAAAATTCCTGCAACAGGGAGGTGGAGACAGGCAGATCTCTGGGGCTCACTGGCCAGCCAGTTTAATTAACCTAAGTGATGAGCTCTAGGCAAATGAGAGGCCCTGTCTCAAAAAAAAGACGGATGCACACCTGCACACACATGTGTCCTGCACACACACACACACACACACACACACACACACACACACACATTTTTTTTCAAAAGGATATGGGGCTAGAGAGATGGCTCAGTTGGCCAAAGCACTTACCAGAAAGCACCCATGTAAATGCTGGGTGTGCTGGTGTGTCTGTAATCCTAGAGCTTGGGAGATGGAGACAGATTTCGAGGGCAAGCTGGATGGCTGGACTAGCTGAATCAGTGAGCTCCGGGTTCTATGTGAGACCCTGTCTCAGTCAGTAAGGTGGTGAGCAAGTAAAACAGACATCTAACCTGGAACCTCTGGCCTCCCATGCAGGCACATATATATCCACACACATCATCACACACACAGACATGTACAGAGTCACATCACACATAAACACACATGCAATAAAAGTATATAGTATAATGACAGCAGTCAGGAGGTAGAGGCAAGAGGATGGGGAGGCCAACCTGGGCTACATGATGAGATGCTGTACTAAAAATAAAGCACAATGCACTCATACTAAACTTGAGGCTTAGAGTATCCGAGATGACTGCCCCACAGGATACTTCATTCCTCATGGTGCCATGAGTGGGAGCCATAGCGCATCGTGGTAAGGAGCAGCCAGCATGCACAGTAGAAAATGCTGAGCTTCTTTACAGGACTGGGGGCAGTGGGAGAGCTTGTGGGCAAGAGCCTCCTTGTCTGTGGCTTCTGCAAGAAGGACGAGAGGAGGCAGGTTAATAGGAATAGGGTCAGCTGCTTTGAATGATCTCAGTGGTTCCCAGGACAGGGAGCTGTCCCTAGTTGTTGCGTGTCCGTGTCTCCGTGTCTGGTCTCCCGGTGAGTACAGTAGGTGCTGGCATAAGAACTAAGAAAAGAAGGTCATTGGGGCCAGCTGTGGGCTCTGCATCAGCTAGTTTTATTTTATATTAGGTGGTAAACCGCTTGCTTAATATGAGCAAGGTCCTATGTTTAATCCCCAACACCACAAAAAAAAAAAAAAAAAAAACCACACCAGGGCCCAGGGATATCTCACAGTGATAAATCGATTATAGGTTCAATTCCACAAAATAAAACAAAAACAGAATACAGATAGCCAACATGGTTAATACTTCCTCCTCAGAGAATTCTAGAGGCATACAATCTCTTTTGCTTTACTGGACACTTCAATAGAACAGGCCACAGAATTCAAAGGATTGCCTAAACAGTTTGGAGGTCAGAATTGTGTGTTTAAGTTCTGTTGCAGTGTATGTACTTCTTAGAGGCAGATTTTTTGTTTTGATTTTGTTTTTTGAGGTAGGGTCTCACTCTAGTCCAGGTTTACCTGGAATTCACTATGTAGTCTCAGGGTGGCCTTGAACTTACAGCAATCCTCCTACCTAAGCCTCCGGAGTGCTGGGATTAAAGGCGTGCGCCACCACGCCCGGCTTAGAGACAGATTTTGTCTGAATACAAATCTGCTGGTTTGACATAAGTTACCTGGAATTTTGTCTTATGTTATATTATGATATGTCATATTGTGTTTTGAGACAGGGTCTTATGTATCCCAGGCTGAACTTGAACTCTTTATGTAGCTGAGGTTGGCCTTGGACTTCTGATCCTCCTCCTTCCACCCCTCAGGTGCTGAAATTACTGGTGCATTCCACCATACCTGACTTCAAATGTTGTCTTGAGGCAGACTTTGGGGCCACAGGTGGGTTTAGAGGGAAGGGCACCAAAATGAACAAGTGATCTCCACCAAAGGCTGAGGACTGTGATGACAATCGGAACTAACACTCACTCAAACACTGTGCTGAGTGCCTTGGGGAGACACTCCGGATACAAACTATAGTAACTTCCATTCCAATCTGAGCATTCCGGATCCAGATCCTATGCTTCTGGACAGCCTGCCACCCTCAAGGACACCATGACACCATGACTCCAGCACTTGCACCTTTGACCTTTTCTAAATGTCTCACACTTGCCAACTTTGTTTTTGTGACTAGAGGAAGATACTAGTGTTAGAATATATGAGTTTGATTCCCAAATCCACCACCAAATAGGTTTGTGATTCAGGGCGAGTTACAAAACTCTCTTAGAATGAACTTTAGTTGGTTTTTTTCTTTTGGAAATTCTAGAAAATTCTTTTGTTGAATTGTCATGAGGCTTTTTTTGTGTACATGTGTACATGTTTGTATGCATTCAGGCACACATGTGTGCAGGTGCACATGTGTATGTGGACACCAGAGGACAACATCTAGTCTCTTCCACAGTCACTTTACTCTTTGAGACAGGGTCTCTCTGTGGACCCAGAGCTCACTGATTTAGCTATAGACTAACTATCGAGTAAGCCTTGGGGATCCTCCTGCTTCTGTCTTCCCAGAGCTGAGATTACAGGAGCACACCTCATGGGTGCTTGGGATCTGAACTCAGGTCCTCATGCTTGAATAGCAAACATTTTACCCACTGAACCAGCTCTCAAGAGATTGAGTGTCAAACACAGTTCCTTGCTTTAGAGGCACTGGGAATGATAGTAGTTCTCCTTCACCACCTGACCACTGGGCTGCTTTGAGGGCATGAGAGATGGTACATATGGAAGCAAGCATCTTTAAACACTGAGTCTTCTCTCCAGCTGGAGACCATATAGCTGGAACACCTTTGTAAGCCCTAAAGTCTTACTACCTGGAACCTGCTAGAAATGCAGATGCTCAGGCCCTCCTACTGATCCTGAGTCAGAATTCAAGCAGATGCCCTGGGATTCATTTGTACATTCATCACATGCTAGAGAAGAGGGGATCTTAGGAACAATGATGGAAAGGGGCTGTGGGGGTTCTAGGAGACCCGAGGAACTAGGGATGGGGAGAGTTTGGGGACAGTACAGCCTCACTTGGAGTCCACTCTGCTACCAGGACAGCTGGGCCTTCAGGCACCTGCCCATCATTGCACTCCACTCGGCAATCTCCCCTCCTCCCAATCAGAGCAGTCAAGCACCCAGTGCAGCTGGGAGGCTGAATTATAGGCTATGGGCAGATGGCGGCGATGGCTCTGTGTGCTGTCCAAGGAGAGAGCAAATGAGGGTTCAGCAGGCCCATTCCCTGGCCCCATCCCCTGACAGCAAACGCCCTTTTCCCCAGACAATATCACACACACTTGATCCCATTCCCTGCCCTTCCCTGGGCAAACGTTTGAGTCCTCCTGCTCACTGAGATCTGATCATAGTATCTCAGGGATCTTAGTCATGTGAATCCCTCTCTCTGCCTCTGACAGATGAAATCTTGTTCCCTAGACCTGTCCCCTCTCTCAGAGCTGGGCACGTTAGTATGTCAGGTAGGTCTGGATCTGGAGGGACCCCTTGAACCATCTTCCTTAATCTCCAGCATCACAAAGGTGGCACAGAGCAGGGCAGAGTTCCACCTGAATGAATATCCATGCTAACTTCCTGGAAAGGCAACCTCCAGGCTGTAGCTGGTGAATGCCTGCCACCATGAGTGCTGAGGAGCGGGAAGGGGAGAAGCCCAGGTAGCAGGCAGGCTGGGCTGCTTCCATCACTCCTGTCCCTGCCACCCAGAGGTCCCCGTGTTAGTAAGAGGCACCAGGACTTGGAGTGCCTGCTTTTTCTTCCTTCCCAGGTTCCCCAGCTGCTGAGTGGCCTGGTCTCTCCGCCACTGTGTCTCAGCCCTGGTCTCCCAGAGGGAAGAAAGCTCTCTCCATCTTCCAGATGGCCCCTGCCAGTGATATTTCAAACAAGCATTAGGTTTTATGGGGTTTCTCTTCCAAAGTTACAGGATTGGCTCTGTGGCTGAACTCCAGGCCTTGGGTCTCCCTGCAACCTACCTGCCCCCCCCTGAATATTCTCCTTCTTGCCCTTCCCCCACCATGAAGCCACACTCTCTTTCCCTTTAGATCTCTTCCTCCTTTTCATAAGCACCTTTCTACTTTTATGACACACACATATGTGTGTATAAATTTAAGCCAGGATTCCACATATAAGAGAAAGCATGTGATGTTGCCTAAGTCTGACTTATTTTGTTTAATAAAATGATCTCTAGTTCCATCCATTTTCCTAAGAATCATAAGCGTCATCATTGTTCTTCTTTCCAGCTGAATAAAATCACACTACATACATGTACTGCCTTTTCTTGACCTTGCGAGAATCCGTGTTGTGGTAAAATGACACGTATGGAGAGTGAGGCGTAGATAGACAAGAAACTTGCCTGGCATTTCACAGTGAGCGGGGAGGGAAGAGCTTGATCTCAATTCAAGCCTCTGATTGCTTTCGAGTCTCCATCTGAAAAGGGAGGAACTATAGTAGCCACTTTCTCATTGCTGGGATAAAATACCTGACCTGACCAGAAGCAGCGGATGGAAGGAAAGGGCTTATTTCAGTTTATAGTTCTAAGGGGAAGATTCACTGTGGCAGGGAAAGCTTGGCAGAGCAGATGTGGCACATTGTATCTTGTCATGTCAGTGAGAGTGAGCTAGATAACAGCAAGTAGGGCTGGACTAATAGATCTGAGGTCCTCCCCAATGACATATCTCCTCCAGGAAAGCGCCACCTCCCAAAGGCTCCAGCTGGGGATTGAGGCTGAGTCAGGACACATGAGGCTATGGGGGGCATTTTGCGATCAAACCACCACAAGGGGAGATGCTCTTTCTGCCGCAGGGCATTGTGGGCATTGAAGGAGCTCCTGTGGGGTGAGGGGTTAAGGTCTCAGCACTGTTTCCCTGACTCTTCACTCACCACCTTAGACTGGAATCCTGAGGATCCCATGGCTCCCCTGTGGCCTGAGGGAAGGTAGGAAGGGGTAAACGGTGGGGTTGGGCTGCTGCAGATGTAGCTGGATGTGCACCTGGTGCAGGTGCAAGGAGCATCTGGAAAAGCTGGCATGTCTTCCCTGACCAGCCTTCCTGGTCTGGGAAGGCAATGCAACTGGTTGGAGGGTGGAACACAAGAGGCAGGGGTTTACTTAGGAGGGGATTATGTGTCCAATGCTGAAGCCATTTTCCTTCAAGGAAAATAAAGAAAATGATGGGGAATGAGTCAAGCCTAAATCCCACCATTTAATGGTTTCAAGGTTCTGGGCTGGTTAAATAACTTATCTGAGCTTCAGTTTACTCACCTGTAAAATAGATGTTAAGTAGGAAAACTTCAAGTGGAGAACGGAGTCCTAATGACTGGAGATCTTATGCAGCTGAGCTTCTGAACTGCAGACACATCCCACTCCATGAGACTTGACCCTTTAAGCACAGTTAGCCCCTGCTGACCATCTGTAAGGGGATTCCCTTCCCCAAATTACCCAGATATGGAACCACATATTGCTTTCTTACAAGACAGCTTAAATTTTGCCAGTACCAGACCTAATTCCTGTTAACAAATGATGTCACACCCACCCCAATGTGGTTTAACATGAAAGATAGCCGTTTTGTAAAACCTCTGAGCATATTATTAAGATTGTTTTATCTGTATTTTCTCAGATTACAATCCTAATTAGTCCCAAATAAATGTAATTTTCCTTGTTCTCAACTATGTTGACTTTATTCTTGCTCTCCAAGGATATTGAAGCCCAGTACCTAGAATGAAGACTGATTATATTGTATGTGACACAC